>CALYLW010002358.1:8361-46692 GCA_944989445.1 Ampullaceana balthica | reverse complement strand
GGACTGAAATGAAAGCTAGCAGCAAGGAAGAGTCGAGTATTTGCAGATTGCTTCACTATGTTTACAAATTGAACAACAACTATTCATAGTGCAGATGTAGAGCTTGGTGTTACATCTCTACAAAACGTCATCATTGAAAAATTGACAAGATTAATCGATCGTTTAGAGCAGGGGTTTCGAAAGTCCGGCCCGCGGGCAAAAACCGGCCCGGGAAGCAATTTTAACTGGCCCGCGTCCTAATCTGAAATAAGTAATTGACTGTCGTATTAATTCTTTAAAGAAATTATATTTATAAAAAAAGTCACATTTTTGAGTACAACAAATGATGGCGAAAATCAATGACGTTTTAATTTTTAACAACATGAAAATATATTTTATTTAAAGCCTATGAAGTTGTGTGCTGTTAAGAGTATTAAAATCGTTGAAGAACAGACCAAACATGGTAGGTATGTACTAGCTGACCGAAACTAAATGCCCTGAGAAGCTGAAGCAACTGGAAGCTGGATTAACCTTACAGCTAAGCTTATATTTAAGCTAGTCAGGCAAACGACAATTCATCAAAGGCAAGTTATAAGGTTGCAACACTGATAGCGAAACACAGAAAATCATCTACTAATGGCAAGTTTGTAAACGAATGCTTGATGAGAATTTTTGAAAATATCTTTCTCGAGTAAAAGCAGGAGTTTGCCAATGTTTGCCAGTTACGCAACACTGTGGCTTGCAGAATTACAGAAATATCATCTTTCATTTAAAGACAATTATTAGCAAAAGCAGAAAAATTTGACTTTTTGTTCGATTGCCTGTGATGAAATCACTGATGCATCAGACAGTGTCATACTTCTCATAATTTTTTTTTAGAGGAGTTAAGCCAATCTATAAACGCTATTCACTCTATAAAGCCCCGTTTCCCCGCCAGTTTCAGCTCAGTCGGGGACAGCATTTCAGCGCTTCCACGCATTTAAAAAAGAAACGGGTCAATTCGTGGAAGCAAACGAACAACGAATTCTATTACTATGTAATACTGCTTGGCTGGAAGATTTTGCATTGTTAGTTGATATGCCAAGACATATAAAATTCTTAACACAAATCTTCAAGGGCACAATGCAGTGGTAAGCCAATTATATTCACATATCAAGGCCTTTGAAAAGAAGCTGCAACATTTTTAAAATCAACTGTCTTAAATGGAGCCTAATATTACACATTTCCCCTCACTGCAGGCAATCATGACAATTCTCCAGAATGAAGCCTAAAAGAACAAATGCAGAGGTATCCTGCAGATATCACATGCCTGGATGATGAATTTCAAAGACGCTTTGAGGACTTTGCAATTAACGAAAAGGAATTCATGTTTTTATCTTCACCTCTCTCCGTTGACCCCGTTTATCCTCCAGGCAATCTGAAGCTGGAACTCATTGAGTTGCAAACTGATGATGAATGTCGCAGTAGACAACAAACAGCTTTCTCTCATTTATTTTTACCGTCAGCCTGATAAAGAGATATTCCAAGAGATTCAAACATTTGCTAAGAAAATGCTATACTTGTTTGGCTCGACATACTTGTGTGAGAAGGCATTTTCAGTTATACATTTTAACAAGAACCGAGTGAGGACGATACTAAGTGACTCACCTGAGTGATATCATATGTATAAAGCAGTGACAATCAGCCTGAACTCACCTATTTACTGCATTCAAGGTCTCAGTTTCACCATTCACAATAAAATTTTGCACTAAAAACTTCTCAACCTATGTCATATTTGTTTACAATTTTAATCCGGCCCCCGAATATCTTTACTTCGAGTAATATGACCCAAAATCCAAAATGTTTGGAATCCCCGGGTTTAGAGCTCTACTTTCCAACAGAATACGATCCATCTAAATTTACTGGATAAGAGGTTGAAGAATTTTAAATGCATGTCTGAGCTATGACCTCTCTTGAGTCAAGTTGGATTCAAGTGAGTGCAAAATATGATGAATTTCCCGAAATTGCTCACACGATTCTTCATCAATTTTCATCATCTTACGTATGCGAAGCTATTTTTTTAACAATAAACATATTTTGTTTTAAAATACAGGAACAAAAATGATGTTCATTCTCCATTGCGTGTAGCATTGCTCTAAATAGAGACATTACTTGATAAACTTGCAAAAAAGTAATCTAGCTATTAAAACCATTTATGTTAAAGTTAATAATTTACCAAAAAATTGCATATGTTTTAACACATTTACTATATTATTTTTATATAAAGTCCCATAGCCTTATTCCTAATTTTTTATTTTCTCGTTTATTAAAACGTACGACTTAGTCAGAATACAAATGTATTAAAATACTACAGAATTAAAAACGTTTAAAAAAATATAACGATGATTGCCATCATCCACATATTTAATACAAATGGGCAATAGCAAGTGAATAACTAAGCCATCAAGGCTTAAGATTATTCTCTTCAAAATGGGTGGATGACATAATTTGTATCCAAATATTCATAAATAATATAATCAATATACATACTTTGCTTTGTATGTACGTCAGTTTGTAACGCTACTAGTTTTAAAAAAGCAGGGCACCGCAAAAAAAATAAATCATTGAAAAAAAATAAATACTGCACCAAAAATAACTCTTTTCGAACGTCCGCATAAAATTGTTCCATATGGAAATACATGAATAAAATAAAAATAATAAAATAATTGAAAGTTTTGTCGTATATTATGTGTTATTCTGATGTGTATTCTTTTTTTCAAAATTAATTGATTTCAGCTGAAATATATGTATTTATATTAATTTTGAAAACTTCCGTCAATTTTGACGGGTAATAATACAATAGTAAAATTATATTTTCAACTGCATGGGTGTACAAATAGGCGCTATATTTTTCCGTGACAAAGAACACTTTATCTTAAATTATATTTTTTATTGTAACCTCTGAAACACATTACAATTTAAAGTCCTTTTATCGCTGCACTACAAAGCACCGGTACTAATATAATTTAATGCAGTGTTGTTCTTAAGAAAATTGAGTTGACATGATAAGAAGTTTTAATTTTTTAAAAACTCATTTGAAATTTCATATGTAATACTATAAACAATTTATTATAAACTTGTCTTACTTACAATGTATTTCTTTTTAGTAACTTTAAACTTAGTTTACAAATATTAATTGAAATATAAATATGCATCTTAAATATTGCATTTATTTTTACTTATGGACACTGTGAAATTAATATATTAAGCTTATTCTATATGTATCTAGAACTAAATTTACAAGCATCTATCCCTGTCCATTGTTTATCGAAATATATTTATATAAGTGGCACGCCACTTGACTTCGATCCCTACAATTGGGGATACAATAACAATTAAATGCATGCAATGATTTTCGAACAAATCGGTTAACACTTAATCCAAATAAAAGAAAATATTGCCTTTGGTTTATGATCCTACATGTGGAAGAAAATCAGAAGCCCCGAGCCTAATGCTCTTCATGGGTCTTCCAGGAAGACCCAACCCCCAGCTATCTGGCCCCCTCCCCCAGAAAGGGACGTAACAGCTGGGGAACCCCCCTCCCCCCCGAAGCGGTCGCTTCTAAAGCGGCCACCTGGGCATCCAAGACATAAAGTCGAAAATGCCTCCCACTAAGTTTGTCCTCACAAGGAGGGGTGGAATTCCCTACATCCCTTTATTTTATGCTATTTTTCGATTTCTAATGTTTCATAAGATTGATAACTTGAACGTAGAAGTATAATCAAACATAATTAAAATGACTTTGATACTTGCTCAATCATAAAGACAATACTTGACCATTAATATACTTTTTTATAATTGATAAAAAGGTGGCCCAGCATGTAACACGTCTTATACTGAAGCGATATTTTTAGAAAACAATTCATAGTTCAAACACTTGGCGATAAAGACTATACTTCTGTGCTTTAAGGAAGTTACCCTCCACGACAAACAAAGACCAGTGAGTACAAGTGAAAGACAAGTGATTATTATTTTCAAAATTTTTGGATGACATGTAGCATATAACTAACCGAATACATGCCCAATGTTTTATATTTGTATGCCATATTGGGGCTCATGTCGCTACCACTTCTCTATAGTTAAATAGTGCACCGGCCCCAGTGTGCAATGGAAAAAATTCCTGCCAGTCCGCCATACTGACACGTTTGAGAAGCACTGTTCTAGACAATCGACTGTCAAAATGTCTCATCTATGACAAGCTTACTGATGAGCAGATAGGCTACGTAGGTCAAAGTAAGCGCTACAAAGATACCTTTAGTCTGCACTGAAAACTTCCTCCATATGCTACTGTGAGGCAGCAGCCAGCAACCAAGCTTCCTGGCACATCAATGATTAGGAATTGCGCAGCTTTCTGTGGAGCAAAAAGACAACAGTCTGCAAAATCCGGCCAGTAAAGATCGTGCTCAAAACCATCCCTGATTGCTACACAGCCATATTTTGTTCGATATGTGGACGCACCCTTCGGGAAAATTAGGGGAAAATAAGCCTCCAAAAGGCACGCAAAGTTTCCAAAGCAAAATAATAATTTGATAAAAAGTGTCATTTCGATCCTGAGGGTCAAAGAACTTTCTAAAATTTCATTGCACACACTTTCTGACAATGTTAGATGTCATTATAATTAAAGTATACTTAAATAATAAACAAGTAAGTTATTAGTATATACTAATCTGATTTTATTCAAACTGTTAACTTATACCATGAATATTAAATTTGTAAATGATGAGATTTCAGTCATTTTTTTATACAATACTCATGAAATGAAATACTTATTGCATATGTTAAATTAAAGCAAATTATTAACGATTCAATATGTAAAATGTCAACATTTGATTTCATAAGGATTTATAAAGTTAGCAGTTAAACCTCATGGGCTTTAATTGTTTGTCTCTAATAATAACTATTGTATAACATTTTTTAGAGTTTATAGGGGAATGTGCAAAATGAGTTTGAGGAAATGAGTTGTCCATTATATAATTCAATAATTACATGTGTATTTGATGTAACAAACATTCTAATCTAAACTCATGTTAAAAAAATATCAAATTATTATATTTGTATTAAATGTTAACTAAAAAGAATACAAATAATGTATTATATATTACACCATTTATAATGTGCTGCTGACAACGATATAAATCATAATATTAACTATTTAATTAACTTATGTGCTACTTAACGAAAAGAGAGTGCAAAGCATTTCAGTTTTTCCGGCTATGGCAAAGGAAACATACTTCAAATAAAATTTGAATAAACAAATAAACACTCATATAATAATATTATTCCATTAAACCTAAACTCGTTGGAATGCAATACAAACACTTTAGTGAATTTATAAATTTTAAAATAAAAAAAGAACCTCTTGCAACACTAAGCTTGGAAAATTATTCTAGCTAGAAAATTAAAGTCAGCTCGTTGCCTGTAATGGGGTTGGGGAGTGTGAAGGTGTAAGACAACGTATAATGGCTGTTAAGGCTATTTTTATTTTATTTTTTTTAATTTTAATTTAAAAAACACTGACCATAAATATAAAGCAAACATCAGAAACAAAACAAACATCACAAAAGTTACTTTCACAACTATCACGATATGAATAGAAAAAAATAATAACAATATCTCTCGCAGTCACTGACCAGTGTTATTTAACTGTTGATTTGAAGCTTTAATACTTGAATGCTTTTCATTTGGATTAGTAAACTGCTTTTTAACTACAAATTTAGTATTTTAAATCTTTTTTTTCAGAATACATCATGAAAATCTTAAAAGTTAATATACTACTAATGAAGTTATTATTGCATACACTTTTTAAATTTTGATTCAGTCAATATACAGTAAACGATTACGGTTCTGTTACATTTTATTATTTTTATTTTTATTAAAGTTTTATAGTAAATATAAAACGTTACTTAAAACATTGTTATTTTACTTTTTTCATTTTTCTTTAACAAATGTTATTATTTACATTAAATGATCTCATTGTTTATATATTTTAAACAATTTTATTACCGATTTTATATCTAATTTCAATAAATCAAAATTATTTTTTTATTAAACATTAAAACACTAGAGGTTTGAAGAACAGAAAGCACAGTAGTAGTAATACATATGTTAATTAATTCAAATGGCATACTATCATAAAAATATTATTTAATACAACCCTGAGACATAAGGATAAAACACTTTTAAAAAAAAATTCCATATGCAACAACAAACAAATACAAATTCTCGTTCTTTCGGTCCGGAATTCGGAATATGTTGACGTAAGAAACCTTGAAAACCAACACTATATCAACATTTAATACTCTAATAAAAACAAGATTAGAAGAGGCTAAGCAAAGATGCAATAATCTTATGTATAGGAGGAGCATCTGTAACAGATAAAATACGATTTAAATTTATGTTTTTTTAATATACAGAAACCTAAAATTTGACACGATTTTTTATGTCGAATGTGTGTTTTGTCTTATAGACTCAAGAAGGATTTGTTTTTTTTTAAATACACCATTTGAGGTAAACATACCGGTACTTGTCCTCGTCCAGATTAAAATCTGAAGTTGTTCTAAAATTTACATCGTATGGAAAGGGGGGTGAATGTATGCTTTTTTAATGATTATCTTTCTGATAAGTCCAATATAAGGAAATAACATTTATTGATAAAAAGGCTGGACGACCGGGTATTTTAAACACATTTAACTCAACAAAAGACGAATCATGTTAAAATAAATGTAGAAATACAGAAACGAGGGCAGAAATACGCACATTGAATACACATATAATTAAATAGTAAACTATCTTTCTGTAAATATATTGTGGAGAAACGAGCGGGAACAGAAGTGATTGACCCAAAAAGAGAACGTGCCTAATGGGAAATTCTTTGGAGCACTGTCAGTGAGGCGTGGAGAGACGCGTGGGAATAGGGACGTAAAGTGGCGATGCACTAGTAACTGATCAAAGCACTGCACGTGTCTAAAGGTAAATTCTGGGGGAGCATCACACATTTAGAGGAGGGATTAATGTGGAATCTATAGTGTGTGTCAAGTGTGTGAATTAAGACAGGAAAGTTTGGAACGTCGAACAACCTAATTAACCTGGAATTTATAAATATAATTTTTAAAAAATATTTTTTTTATATACCCATTAGAATTAGTTTCCTTTGAAGCTGTAAAAAGTTTGTAAATACATTACACCTCATACTAATTAGTTTTACAGTCGATCTTTTTCCTTTAAGAAATGGGAAAATTTGAGTATATCTTTCCACCCATAAAAGTGTCAACTGTTAAGAGTAACAAAGAGAAAGAAACAAATAATTTCAAAATATTGCATTTATGGGAAAGAACTAACCAAAACTAAAGATGTAAAATACTTAGGAGTCATAATAAATGAGAATATATCATGGAGTCCCCATGTCAATGAGGTTATTAAAAAACTCAAAAATAAGCTTAGATTTTATAAAAATAAACTTTTACAGATGTAATAATAGATATATTAAACTAAAATGCTACATATCCTTGGTGAGACCTGTACTAGTATATGCATCTTCTGTATGGGACCCATCAAAAAAATAAAACATAGATAAACTAGAACAAATTCAAAAGAGATCAAACAGATTCATTACTGGAGAATATTCGAAACTGACAAGAATAACACCAATAGTTAAATCATTAAACATTGAAATAATAGATGATATGATAACAAAGAGTAAAGTAGTAATTATGCACAAAGCCATTAATTCTAATTAAGAGATTCAACATGAAGATAACTTAATACAACACTCAAATAGACATAAGGAAACACAACACCTTTCTTATTTCGTATGTAAGAACAAACACATACACATTTTAGTTGTTCCCGTCAGGAATTCGGGCATGGAATGGGTTGCCTGAAGAAACCAAGAAAACAAACACTTTATTAACATTTAAAACTCTTATAAGAATGTAGGAATAAACTCAAAACAAGTTAAGCATATGACGCAAAAATAGTTTGTATAGAATGAACTTCTGTAACAGATAAGATAAGTTATCTGTCAGTTTGTATTTTTTGTCTATCTTTTTTTATCTGTCTGTTAATGCTGTCTGATTGTTAATTGTGTCTCTCAGTTTATAAGATAGGTGTGATTGTTATGGTTGTCTTGTCTTTTAGATTGGTGACATTGGTAAGGTTGGTTTCTGTCAGAGATGTCTGATTGTTTAAATTTCCTAAATGTTTCAGATATGAGTGTTAGTATGGTCTGTATGTAAAAGTTGTTTGTTTGTTAGTGTTGTCGGTCTGCCTGAAAGAGTTGTTTGATGGTAAGTGTTGTCTCTCAATTTGTTATACTATTCTGATTGTTAAATGTTGTATCTATGTTAGAGTTGTCTTATTGATAGTCTGGTCCGTCAGTTAGATTAATTTGTTTGATAATAATAAGTGTTAGTTTAGTAAATTCTATAATACATCATAAAAAATACGTTCAGCATATTTAAATGGAAATGTACAATTTTCATCAAGCTAGAAATCCCCTAAAAATAGAGAACATTTACAAATTAAAAGACTTTGTATAACCAAATCTGTCGTGCAATCAAAATATATAATTTTCCAGAGAACGACGCACTAAAAAGCACCGCTATCGATCTACATAAATTGATATTGTAATTGAGACAAGTTAAAAGGCAAGATTAATGAGAAAATCATAATATTATTATCTTAAACTTTGGTTAAATTCCAATATACGAGTTTAGGCGACATTGTATTATGTATTTGTATTGCTCGCACTTTATATTACGTGTAACTATATATTATGTATAGAAATGTTTAATTAACTGGAAGAATACATTTTTAAAATCATAGTTATTTTCAATTCATAAAATATAAATTGTATACATTTATCTTCATGTATTCCTTTGGCTAATTGTTGTAAAAACGGGAATCATCTGGAATAAATTGGACTATAATGTTTATCCAAGTGGCACGCCACTTGATTTCGTTCTCTTCCATAAATGTAAATACACTGTTTGTTCTTATGGCTTTACGGTGATTCCCTATGTAGGCTCATTCGATTACTGGTGGGTACTGCAGTGATCCAGGTGGGGGGTGGTGATCACAGGTGAATTAGGAGGAGAGTAACTTTAATGTAACTAAAATTCCTAGGCATAAAAGAAAATATACGAATTTATCTTATTATCGAAATGATTTCCAAATCAGGAAAACATTCCTAGTATTGGTGGAGAGTTAAGAGTTAAGTGTACCGGCTATGACTGTAACATGTACTGTGCTACACAAACAAGCATCTGATATTATCAAGAAAATTTCGTTGTGCAACTGTACAGTGCAAAGAAGAAATGTGTAATTAAAGCTATCATCACAATCAGAAACATATCATTGAATGACAGGTTATTGGAAAAACTGGGTATTTAAAACGATTAAATGTTTATTCGTTTGTTGCTTCTTACAGAGGTGTGTAAATTTGTATGCCTGTTTACATAGGTTTTATCGTTTAACTCAATGCAGGAGATGTTGAAAGATACAAATGATGATTTAAGATCAACTTTATGTAAATTAATAGTGAAATCACTTAATTTATCCACTTGTTTAAAAACATTTCATGAAAGCAATTTTCCATTGAATTAAATATTGGTAAAAATAAGATACGTTTAAAAAATAATAAAACATTGAAGCAACATAAGTTAGTATATCACTGCATAATTTAAAAATGCATTGTATGTAAAAGGAGTTTATAGTAGAGATATTACGATCCATATATCAAATGTTGAAGGTAACTTTATTTCAAGTAATACTTCATATTAAATACATCAGCACTGGTGCTTTGTGGTGCAGCGTTGACGGAAATAAAATTTGTTCACGTTAATGTAACACATTGCTAAATTAAATATTTCCTTATTTAACAAAAAATATTTGCCAATTCGTAGATTTATATGTAAACACTTGTTTGTGTGTATAACGTATATATAGACTGATTAATGCTTTACTTTTCTTTTTAGTTTTGTTCTTAGTTTTATTTATAAAATTTTAATTCGTAAAAACAGAACATGTTCATGTCAGTTATGAAAGCAACTAAATTGTTTATATAAAGCTGTGTTAAATGGTTTTAAAAAAGACATGGTATGGGGAAACTATGTGATTTTCATGTCTATGAGTATAAATATTGCTTTCGTAATCCAGACACACAATTGTAGTAACACATTTTCACAAATGAACGAACATTTTGAAACAATTAAAATTGTAATTACAATATTTAAAAAAAGATTTGAACAAAATCTCTAACCATAATCAATCACATTTTAATCCCTTCTAGCCTATATAATCATACCTAAGAATGCCACATAAACCATGTGTCTCGGTTTAAAAAATCAACCTTAATTTAGCTTCATAAACTTTGTTTTCTATTGAGAAAACACACGAACAAGAGACCAAAGAGTGTTAAACCATTATGATTATATTTTAGCATTTTTATACATCGATAATAAAGTGTTTTTTTTTAATTTTATATAAATATTTTCCTCTTCAAATGGGTTGTATATTTCGAAACTGTATAACGTGTTTTAAAAATTATAAACATGTTACTTTCTCTGACTACAATAAAAGCTATATAAATTACTTTGTCTAACTACAATATCAGCTGTATTTGTTACTTTGTCAGACTACATGTTACTTTGACCAACGCAAATTCGTTCCAGTGGTGCTATGGATGTTTTTGATATAACAGCAGCTGACCCAGACAGGAGGAAATTCTCAGCAAATCCAAGGGTGACTCTTTTATCAGCCATATTTATATTAGATATACAGTAAAGGAGAGTTGATTAATTATATTAACTGACAATTTATACTTACTAAACATTGGCATCAACCTTATCTTTATCAGAATACTATTTTGGAAGTTCAAGTATAATTTATTCATTGTCATTGTTGATGGTCTATGACAAATTCACTTTTTTAAAAGTTGGGCAACAAATTCTCTACACAGGCAATGTATATGTGTATTATTTATGAAATCGAAGTACCTACCCTTGACCTTTGACCTCGTGTGTAATCTTTAGAGATCTTTAAATTGGCTATAACCTTCCTCTGAAGTGTACAGCTCGTTGGGGTAGAAGAAAAAACAAAGATGAATTGCTGACCTTGATATGAACTACATTTTAAATCTCCTTTTCGCATTTTTAAACATTCCTGTTATTAGGTTAATGGCACACTCATCAAAATCTCTCAAAATCTAAGACATCGTATAAAAGGAATATTTATATCGCCTCAATCAACGTTAAGTGACTTTGTCTATGTGTGTTTGGGGTGGGGGGGTGGAAGAAAAAAGAAAAAAAAATCTTTGTGTAAACTATTATAAATTGATTATCATTAATCTTTCTTTATTGTGTATCTTCTGGCCTAGGTCCTGATTAGCCTCGGGTATCTCGTTATCATGGGTTAAATCTGTACTGTTACACCGGACCTTTTCTGGTATTAGGTTTAATCTGTAATGTTACACCGTTATCTCTGGTCACGGTTATATCTGTACTGTTACACCGGTTATCTCCTGGTCAGGGTTATAATCTGTATTGTTATTCTGGGTATCTTCTGTCTGGGGTTTAATCTTATAGCAACTGATAAAGACATACAAATTTAGAATGTGTGTTAGTGATGATAATATACACGTTTGTGAACTCATTTTAAACAGACATAATGTTTAATGCTAAATGAAAAAAATGTAATATTAAAAAAGTTGTATAACGTGTCGGCTGTGAATGTTACAGTAATTATATTTGTGTTGTCACAAAGTGATAAAGGATAAATAAGAGGTTTTTAAATAATGAAAACTATTTCAATTCTGTCTTAAAATTAATAATTTATTAAACATAGCTCACAAAATCAAATAAAGTGTTTATTTCCTTTATATTTCATAAATGTTTCGTTAAGAATCCATTATTGATATTATTGCAGATCAAAGGCAAAAACAAACTATATTCAAGACAGAGAGACAAGAACGTGAAGTTAATATGAGGGATTTAAAAACGATGCTTAAAGCTCAAATTTATATAAATTAAATGTCAAATCACTTAATTTATCGGCTTGTTTAAAAACATTCAATGAAAGCTCTTTTCCCTTGATTTAAATATTTGTAAAAAATAAGATACGTTTCAAAACAATATAACATTTAAGTAACATAAGTTAGTATCTCACTGCCTAATTGAAAAATAAATTGTATTTTAACGGAGTTTATAGTAGAGATATTACGATCCATATCTCAAATGTTGCAGGTAGTTTTATTTCTAGTAAAATTTCATATTAAATTCATCAGCAATGGACTGGTGCTTTGTGGTGCAGCGCTGAAAACTTATTTACGTCAATTTAACACATTGCTATATGATATCTTTCCTTATTTACCAACAAAATGTTTGACAAATCGTAGATTTATATGTAAAATTTGTTTGTGTGTATAAATTATATATAAACTGATTAATGCTTTACTTTTCGATTTAGACAATTTATTTTTGTTGTTACTTTCATTTATAAAATGATTTGTCGTAAAACCAGAACATGTGTATGTCTTTCTTTAATGTTTAAATGAAGCTCTGTGACATGGTTGAAATGAAGCTCTGTGAAATGGTTTAAATAGAGCTCTGTGAAATGGTTTAAATAAAGCTCTGTGACATGGTTTAAATAAAGCTCTGTGACATGGTTTAAATAAAGCTCTTTGACATGGTTTAAATAAAGCTCTGTGACATGGTTTAAATGAAGCTCTGTGAAATGGTTTAAATTAAGCTCTGTGACATGGTTTAAATAAAGCTCTGTGACATGGTTTAAATAAAGCTCTTTGACATGGTTTAAATAAAGCTCTGTGACATGGTTTAAATAAAGCTCTGTGACATGGTTTAAATAAAGCTATTTGACATGGTTTAAATAAAGCTCTTTGACATGATTTAAATAAAGCTCTGTGACATGGTTTAAATGAAGCTCTGTGAAATGGTTTAAATAAAGCTCTGTGACATGGTTTAAATAAAGCTATGTGACATGGTTTAAATAAAGCTCTTTGACATGGTTTAAATAAAGCTCTGTGAAATGGTTTAAATAAAGCTCTGTGAAATGGTTTAAATAAAGCTCTGTGAAATGGTTTAAATAAAGCTCTGTGAAATGGTTTAAATAAAGCTCTGTGAAATGGTTTAAATAAAGCTCTGTGAAATGGTTTAAATAAAGCTCTGTGAAATGGTTTAAATAAAGCTCTGTGAAATGGTTTAAATAAAACTTTGTGAAATGGTTTAAAAATACATGTTATGTAGAAAAGTTTGGATTTTGTTGTTTTATGGGTGTAATTATTGTTTTGGTAATCCAGACACACAAGGTTAGTAACACAATTCCACAAATGAACGAACAATTTGAAACAATCAAATTTGTAATTACTATTTTTAAAAAACGGTTTTGAACGAAATCCCTAACAACGCACAATAACATTTTAATCCCTTCTAGCCTATATAATCATACCTAAGAAGAGTAGGGTCTTCATGGTTAATGCCACCGGTACATCACCCATCATGCTTGAGGAGGTGGACAGTTTTGTTTACCTTGGCAGCGTGGTAGATTAACAAAGGTGGTACAAACCGACGAATATTTTAGTGCTGTTTGTCAAGAATCCAGTCTGTAACAGTTGTCTAATTGTTATCGTTGTCCGTCAGTTTGTAAGAGTTGCCTGCCTTTAAATGTATATATCAGTTAGTGTTGTTTGTCTATTACATTTTCTAATGTTAGTTTTGTCTTTTAGTTATTAAGAGTTGTCTGAAATTTGATTTAATCTCTCACTTTGTAAGAGTTCACTTATTGTTAATGCTGTCCGTCAGTTTGTAAGATATTTATGATTGTATGAGTTGTCTGTCTATGAGCATTGTCTGATGTTTTGTGTTGTCTGTCACTTTGTAAATGTTGTCCTATTGTCAGAGTTGTTTGTCTATAAGATTGGACTCATTGTTAAGTTTGTCTTTGTGTCAGATATGTCTGATTGTTTGTGTTTCCTAAATGTAACGCATGTCTGAGTGATAGTATTGTCTGTATGTAAAGTTGTATGTTTGTTATTGTTGTCTGTCTGCCTGTAAGACTTGATTGATTGTAAGGGTCGTCTCTCAGTTTGTTATCGTTTTCTTATTATTATTGTTGTATGTATGTTAGAGTTGTCTGACAGTTAGTTTTGTTTTGACAGTGAATTCATATAACACATTAGAAAAATAAAAACATATCTAGCTTATTAAAATGAAATGAAACTATTATTAAAGTTAGATCTCACATATACATAAGAGAGAACATTTACAAATTAAGAGACATTCTATTTTTATATCTCTAGTGCAATCAAATTGTATTTCCCATGAACGTCGCACTAAAAAGCACAGCTATCGACCTGCGTAACATGATAATTTAATTAAGACATTTTAAGTGGCACGAACAAAACAGATGATACTATTACTGTTATCTTAAACTTTGATTAAATTTCAATCTACGAGACTATGCGACATAGTATTACATAATTTTAAGGCATACACTTTGTATTGCATGTCACTAAATATAATGTATAGAAATTTTTTAATTCAAAGGAAAAATACATTTTTATACATAGTTATTTTACATTAATAAAACTATTAATTGTATACATTTATCTTCACCTATTACTTTGGCTAATTGATGAAACGCGTCTGCTACAATATTCATATATACGGTATCTACCCAAGTGGCACGCCACTTGATATCGATCTCTTCCATAAGGGATAACATGTCAATGATATGCTAAGATTCTCCCACCACCAGACTGAGTTCCATTTCAACAATTTGCTATTACCAGTTCATTTTGTTTGTCATATATATAAAAGTATATATTATGTATATAAAAGTATATATTATATATATAAAGATATATATATATATATATATATATATATATATATATATATATATATATATATATATATATACATATATATAGGAAAATATGATTTTGTCCTTATTACGTTACGTTTATTCTCAATTTAAGAGCAACCGCTCCCTGGTCTTTGGAGGAAAATAAACTTTAAGGAGGCGGTGATATCAGAAAAGAAAGAAAACAGATTTAGAAAAGTTGATTTATGTATTCGGTGAACATGTAAAGTCTTACAGAATACTAGAAAATGAGACTAAAATTTATGGACATAAAACATAAATGGATTTATCTTATTTTCGTTTACTAAAAGTAGAACATTTTAAAACAACTGACATTGACAAAAATCTTTCCAATCGCAACGAAACACGAGTTAGCGATGACTTGCTTTCTTCTTACAATTTATTATTAAATGTTTCCAAATCAGGAAAACATTCCTAATACTGTGTGATAGTTAAATGTACCGGCTATAAGTGAAGTAATACGTACTGTACTACAAAAGCAAGCATATAATACTATCAAGAAAGTTTCGTTGTGCAATTCTATAGTGCAAATAAGAATTGATAACATGAGTCAAGATGTTAAAGATTCATTGTGTGAGTAACATCTTATCAGTAGCCAAAGAAAGTGCTCCAGCGATAATAAGGCGCCACATGGATGTTTCGCAATAATTAAAAACAATAGGTGCCCAATGCATACACAGTACCTGTATCATCAATCGTCAACATCTAATTGCACACATTTTAATGGCAAGCCTACTGAAGTCATTACGATATGTAATTAAAGCTATCAACACAAACAGAAACAAACCATTAAATGACAGATTATTGGAAGAACGTTGTATTTAAAACAATTAAGAGTTTATTTGTTAGCTGCTTCTTGCAGAGGCTTGTTGGTTAGTCAATGTGTTTACATAAGTTTGTTGTTTAGTCAATGTGTTTACATAGGTTTTATCGTTTAACTCGGTGCAGGAGTACTTTAAAGATAAACATGATGCTTTAAGGTAAAAATTTAATTTAAAAAAAGTGAAATCGCTTAATTGATCACATTTTTTAAACAAAATTCAATGAAAGCAGTCAACCCTTGAATTAAATATTTGTAAAAAGTTTACAAGTTTACAGACAAGTTTACAAAAAATCATAATTTTTTCAGTAACATAAGTTAGTAACTCACTGCCCGCCCTAGTATTGAACAAAAAATTCTTTAACGGAATTTATAATAGAGACAGTCAGTTCTTTGCCATGAAAGCATGTAATTTTTTGTTATTATAAATCCATAAATGTGGTCTAGCAAGTAGGTCATCAAATATTACAAAAATTACATTCAACAGTCAGGTATGTATAGTAAACCTCCTGAGGGTAAGGCACGCAGTACGTCAGTCTAACTTTTTTAAATCACGTGATGCTCCTCTTGTGTAGTGCATGGCGCCGGTCACATGTGTTCAGGTGGGTGTTGATTAAAACTGTTCTTCAAAAGACAACATTAAGTCCAAACATCGACACCACCATCTACCAAAAGAAATCTAAACGTGTTAGGTTTATAAAAAAATATATATAAATTGTATGGCTTGAAATTCACAGATTTCTCCAGACAACGGGAATCCGCCGATAGTTATCTTATCTTATCTAAGCAGGCGCTCCTCTATGCAGAAGATAATTGCGTCCACAGACCATGAGAGATGAGCTGTTGGCAAGTGAGCAGCGTTCACAGGCCACGGCTTTGTAGGTTCCACGCATTACCCAGCCGCCTAACTAGTGTTAGGTACCCATTCGGAGCTGGGTGGCTCAGGGACGCCCTAGGCCCCGGGAACAAATCCCTGCCTTGACATGGATTCGAACCCTTGACCATCGGTACGCCAGTCGAGTGCGCTGCCACTCTACCACCATAGTTATCAACATAATAATATAAACATTAATAGAATGTTAATACTATCGTTTGAATCTTTTAAAGCATAATTACATAAATGTACAATAATAAAGTTTAAATTAAAATTTGACTTTTACTAGGACCTGAATTTCCCAGCTTTTGAGTAGCGATGCTGTGAGTTGATCTTTAAACAATGACGAATGTGTGATTTTCAAATAATCACGACCGTGCGCTGTGAGTTAATTTTTAAATAATCACGAATGTGCGCCATGGGGGATCTAGCGCTGGGCACTAAGTCAACATAGTCATTCTAAAAATATAATTATTATGTCAGACAGATCTGTTACTCTTAAATAAAAATCAACATAAATAGCTAAATGAGGTCATTGCAAGACATTTGTTTATGAATAAAAAAGTTGGGGTGATAGTGTTTATACCCCTATGTCATCAATTATCGGTTTCATATCACGAACTAACTATTAAATTAGTGCTGTCTGTCCAGATTGTCTATCTGTAAGAGTTGTATGATTGTTATTGTTGTCCGTCCGTTTGTAAGAGTTGACTGTTTTTAAATGTATATGTCTGTTAGTGTTGTTTGTCTGAAATTGAAATTAATTTCTAACTGTGTGAGGATTCACGTATTGTTTATGTTGTCTGTTAGCTTGTAAGATAAGTATGATTGTATGGGATTGTCTGCATGTTTGAGTTGTCTGATGTTTTGTGTTGTCTCTCACTTTGTAAGTGTTGTCCTGTTGTCAGTGTTGTTTGTCTATAAGATTGGTATAATTGTAAGTATGTCTGTCAGGGATGTCTGATTGTTTGTGTTTCCTAAATGTAAGACGTGTCTGAGTGCTAGTATTGTCTGTATGTAAAAGTTGTAAGTGTGTTATTGTTGTAAGAGTTGTTGGATTGTAAGTATTGTCTCTCAGTTTGTTATCGCTTTCTCATAGTTACTGTTATATGTATGTTTAGTTGTCTGAAGGTTAGCTTTTGTTTTGCCAGTAAATTCTATATTGCATTAAAAAAAACATTTATCATAAGAAAATTAAAATAACCAATTTCCCAAGGCTAAACTCACATATACATTAAATAGAACATTTACAAATTAAAATAATATCTTGTAATATCTGAAGTTCAATCAAATTGTATCTTCCAAGAACGCAGCACTAAAAGAGCATCGCTGTCGACCTAAAACATATGACAATGTAATTGATACATTTTGAGAGGCGTGAAAAATGAGCAGAACATAAAATTATTATCTTAAACGTTGTTTAAATTGCAATCTACGAGTCTCAGTGACATAGTATTACTGTATTTGTATGGCATACACTTTGTATTGCATGTGACTGAACAATATGTATAAAAACTGTTTTAATTCAAAGGAAAAAATACAGTTTCTGAACCTAAATATTTCAAACTAATAATACTATAAATTGTATACATGTATCTTCATATATTATTTTGACTAATTAATGAAATGTAGCCCCAACATATGACGCATGTTATAATAATATTTCTGCAAGTGGCACGCCATTTGACTTCGATCTCTTCCACAAGGGATAACATTTCAATGAATAGCTAAGATTCTCCAACCTCCAGTATAGATAGACTGAGTTCCTTTTTGGACATATTCCTGTAACCAGTTCATTTTATTTGTTATATATATAAAAGTTTATATTTTACATAAATCAAAATGTTATGTGTGTCCATAAGGCGTTAGGTTGATTCCAATTTATAAGCACAAACGATACCTGGTGGTCACTGCAGTGATCCTGGTTGGCGGTGGTGACCACAGGTCATTTCGAAGAGAATAACTTTAATGATGCGTGACAGAAGTAAAAACAAGAAAGAAAGATTTTGTAAAATTTAATGATGTATTTGGTGAACCTATAAAGTCTACCGGACTAAAAAAAAAGTGACTAAAATGTATGGAAATAAAAAAAGAAAAGGCTTTATCTTAATTTCGATGACTATAAGTAGGACATTTTAAAACAACTGACATTGGCAAACATATTTTCAATCTCTGGAACACGAGATTGCGATGACTTGCCTGCGTCCAACAGTTTATTGTTAAATATTTCAAAACCAGGAAAACATGAATATACATAATTCCCTTTGTTTGCATTATGGATTATGGATGTAACTAGGTGGCACTGCGAAATTTGTAATGCTTTTAGGTGGCGCTGCGATCAACATTATAAAATTACTTCACCAAAAATAACACTTTTCGGACGTTCCGCGTAAAATTGTTCAATATGATAATAAATAAATAAAATAAAGATAAATACAAATTCTGTATTACATTATTTATTATTCTGATATGTATTTTTTTAAATGTTAATAGATTTCAGCTTAAAATGTATTCATTGTCAAAACTTCCGTCATTTGTGAAGGTTTATTACACTAGTAAACAATATAATAACCCAAGTCACAGGTTGGTTGGAGTAAGTATCCGTAACGCTATGACGTAATTTTTTGAGCTTATATTTAAATAATATATACAAGGCGCGTATCAGGCGGTGTGCAAAATAATTATAAATGAAACAATTATCGCCGTAAAAAATAAACCAACATTATTTTATTGTTATAGTTATAGATCTACATTCCAGAATTTTATTTTGTCATAAACGAAATATGTAAAGTTTGTTATTTAAGGTAAATATGTTCCTCATTTAAGAGGCGAAAGAATGGAACTTAATCGTAGTTAACAAAAGTCAACAAAACACATCATTTTATTTGAATGCCATAAAGACAAAGTTATCGGTTAGCTAATAAAATAGAAAAAATAAATAAAACGTTGAAGTCAAGGCAAACTGATAAATTTTATAATAATTGTAAGTACAAAACAAAACCAATGAATTTATTAAATATAATTATGATAACAATTATCATTTTTACCTTTTAGACAGAGATACAATATATTTCCCATTTTTACCCTGGATTCTATTGAAAGTACAAGACGAATATAAGAACAAGACATTTAGCTAAACAAGAGCTAAATTAAAACATGTAAAAAAACACTTTTTTTTAATATAAATCCTTTATGTACGAGAAGTAACTAAAAGAATGTTCATTATAATACGCAGCGCGAGACCATCCAAAAATACAAAATTGCAGTTGTGTCGTAAAACATGTTTAATATAATGCGCACCGATCAGGAATATGATTATAAAAATAGTTGTCAATAAAATACGCACCTTATTGCGCGACAGAAAGGTTCTTCAATATAATACGCACCGCGACACTCAATCTCAAAAAATAATGTGATAAATAGGAATAAATAAAATAATCTAAAAAATCAATAATTTAATTACGGTACATGCGATCGACCTGAAATTTTGAAACACAGTTTTTATCATCGATACGAAACTGCCTGCAAAATGTCAGCTCGCTAGCTTTTGAGCAAGTTGGTTAAAAATCGATCAAATGTTTTGGCGACAAGGGCGGGCGGTCGGTCGGGCGGTCGGCCGCAGACACCACGAGTTAATATAAAGGATTTAAAAAACACCGCTATCGACCTAATTAATATGATATTGTAATTGAGACAACTTAAAATTCAAGATTGATCAGAAAATCGTAGTATTATTTCCTATAACTTTGGATCAATTTCAATATACGATTCTATGTGACATAGAATTATTTATTTGTATTGCTAGAACTTTGGTATGGCATGTAACTATATATTATGTATAGAAATATTGAATTAAATTGAAAAATACATTTTTGAATCAGTTATTTTCAATTAAAAAAACTATACATTATATACATTAAACTTGATAATTGCTGTTGCTAATTGTTGAAGTAAAATATACTGGTTAAGGTTGCACTATAATGTTGTTTTTTTAAAGTGGCACGCCAATTGACTTCGATCTCTTCCATAAGGGATAACATTTAAATGATTTTCAAAAATTCTCCTACCATCAGTATTGACTAAGTTCAATCTAAAAAAATAAATATTTGTCATAAGTTCATTTTGTTTGTGATATATATATATATATATATATATATATATATATATATATATATATATATATATAGAGAGAGAGAGAGATATTATATATATATATATATATATATTAGGGCTGTTATCGATTAATTTAAATTTAATCGTTAACTTTTGAAAAATTATCGATTAATTAATCGATAATTTCGATTAAAACCAAAAATAGAAATTTATGACGTCATTAAACTGAACATTTCTCACGGACAATGAAAATTAAGAATATTTTGAACTAAATTTCATGACAATGTGTTGATACTTGATTTGTGATGAAGGTGGTACGTCAGCGATGTATTTAATCCTTTAAAAGAGAATTGTTTATGGCAGTGGACACAGAAAATGTTTTCACCATCTTCGACTTTGCCATCCGCAGTAAGCTTAAAAACAACATATTTGCCCAACTTTCTAGTTATATGTTTAAATTTAACTGCGCTGATGCTGTCAGCAGGGCCGTCTTAACGCATAGGCCCGTTGGGCATTTGCCAGGGGGCCCACGAGCATATGGGCCCCATGGGAATATGTTTATTTATATATATTATGTATATTCATTTTTTATGCCTGCGGGGGAAGGGCCCAACACTATATTTTTGCCCGGGGGCCCAAAATGGTGTAAAGACGGCTCTGGCTGTCAGACATTTTATAATTGACGTCTGCCGGTCAACATACATTAATAAAATAAATTTTAATATTACGCGGGAGATGTTTGTACGTAAAAAAATGTATATAAATTATTATTAATTATTAATAATTTATTATTTATTACAAAAATTTTTTTTAAAATATTATAAATATTTTCTTAAATTTTAATCGAATTTTTATCGATTAAAATTATTTTAATCGATATTTAATCGATAAAATTTTTAACGATTAATCTAGAGATTAATCGATAATTTCCGCAGCCCTAATATATATATATAAATGTAAATGCACTGCTTGTCTTTATTGCTTTACGGTGATTCCCTATGTAGGCCCAATCGCCCCCTGGTAGGCGCTGCAGTGATCCATGTGGGCGGTGATTATCACATGTGCATTTTGAAACGAATAACCTGTAGGAGGCATAAAAGCAAGAAGAAAGATTAAGATAATTTGAATTATGCATTTGGTGAACCTTTAAAGCCTTTCAGGACTACAAGAACATGTGACTAAAATTCATTGACATAAAAAAGATAAGGATTTATCTTATTGTCGAAATGATTTCCCAATCAGGAAAACATTCCTAGTATTGGTGGAGAGTTAAGTGTACCGGCTATAAGTGAAGTTTTAAGTCTCTATGTTTAGGTGGATTGTACCTTGCTCTCCGCTACACACAACATACACAAGAGATGACACAAGTCTGTGTAACGATGCAATGTTTATTCTACTATAAACAACTGTACAACTGACTGTCTTGCCTTGACATAAAATACATCTATATATAACGGGCTGTATGCTCAAGCATCCCTCGGTCCGACCCGACCGCTTCTGGGCGACGTTAAACTCAACTCTATTTTACTGCAACCCTGCAGCTCCCCGGTCTACCCTGACCGGTCTGACCGCACAACACTGTGCGAACTACCCAGCTTTCTGCAACTCCCTGCCCTCGTCTCGACTACTCTCTTATAAACCCCCCAACTGGTCTCAACTGACCCTGGCGTGTCCTCTGGTCATGTCCCTGACATATCCCGTGTGACCAGAAGTTCACTCAGACATCACTAGACATTATTCCCGTGATAGGAGTTCATACCCGTCAACAACGCCTTGACCCGACTCCAACACTGGCTCACAACAATCTCACAACAATCTCACAACAATCATTCGCAGTGATTCTCATACCCTGACATATCCCCCCTCTTCCGTTAGGTTCTACTTACGGGTAGAATCTCACAATACAACAAAGTCAGGGCATGGACCATGGAATCACTGCACATTACAATTACAATAATATAATACATCATGAATTAATATCTTTCAAAATAATTTTATACACAACATTGCATGAAAAAAAACAATAGTATATACAACACAGAGCATAAATCCACTTGGTCGTACCTTTATACGACTTCACTAACCCGCAACGTCATTCGAGATGGACAGCCGTCATACTACCACCCCTGAATTACATACTCTATATATACATTAGTGCAAAAAGAAAATATATATACATGTGAAGTCTTAATGCATCTCATTATCACTAATAATCAATCCATCTAACAATATGCCATTTACAAATCTTGGAAAAAAAATTACAAAATTCTAACACTTAAGCACTTGTCCACATCATGTGGCATATTACGGAGCAATCACTGCTCACTTAATTACTTTTTAATAACACCTGTGTTATTGAGCTCTCTTATCTCTCCATAGGCACAGTTCTAAATCTATGTATATAAATACAGCCCATCGCTCCTGCCACACAGGAACTTGGTTAATTGATTAACAAAAACTGCCCATCACTCCTGCCGTACAGGACGTAGTTAATTATATAACAAAGGGAGCCTATCTCCCATGCCATACAGGTCTGACTTCCTACTTCTTGACTACTCGTACATTATTATCTTAATTCTCAAAGAACCAACCTTCGACCTACTACTGGTCATAACACCTCACATAATTAGTATCCAACAATTGACCATTTTTACGCTAGATTGTTTTCTATTTACGACTGACTCTACTGGTACCTCATATAAATTCCTTAAGATATTTATTCCAGGATTACCTCCAGCATGAGATAATGTTATAGGGATAACTACTTATCCAAACTATAAACATTTCAGCGTGATTGTATTTAACCCATTACAATCAATTATATAACAATCATCAATCATGTGCATATAGTAGTCGTAATTAACATAATTCATCATAATAATCATAATACCCCAGATTGCAATTAAATCTGTCATTAATTACAACTAGCTCTGTCCACATCATGGGACCTATAAGGAACAGTCACTGTTCTCCTATGTATATTTCACGTCCCCACAGCGGGATCCTTCCCGGACAGTCATTGTCCTCCTATGTATCTTTTAACGTCCCCATAGCGGGACCCTGTACGGACAGTCATTGTCCTCCTATGTATCTTTTAACGTCCCCACAGCGGGACCCCTTTTATCCGTATCATCATAAACATAATATGATACTCATCACAAAACCCAAAGCATATTCATAATTCATTAATACAATTCATTTCATCATCAAAATCACCAACATTATTTTCAGCAGAACCTATCAACAATACATATCCTTGTAATCAAGAATGTCCTGATATCTCCAGGGCGAAACATTTCTTATATCATTACCCCAATGGCCATGACCCTCAAAATACGTCATCAATACCCAGTATAGTACTGGTACCCAGGACACATCAATACATGTTATAAGAAAATGACACGAGGTCACCTGGACCCCGCAAGTTCTAACAAAAAAAACCTTATTATCTCTTATAGTTATCAACAAAAAAAACCCACATCATCTTGAAAAAGAAATCATAGTTAACACAAAAACCACATCATCATCATAACAAATATCATCTTCATATATATCAATACACAGGCCAAAAATTTCATAACATTGAAAACAATCATAGCCGTTGTATCTGAGGGTGGGATATTACGTTTGTCCCCAATCCTAAATAACAAACGACCCTGGTTTCCGTTATACAGGCTGATGTGTTCTAAGTCATGCCTACGCGGCACTTCCCACGTGGGTATAACAATACCGCAGCTAGTGTCATAATAACCCTGACCTTTGAATTTTCCTTCTTGACCCCTTGTGTCTATGACTACATCTGCGCACGCGCCACTTTCGCCCCCACGACTTACTGTTCTCCCCAGGACTTCAGCTATCAACAAAAACATTACTCTTAACGGACCAGCGAAGCCGTTATCTTTCTTTGTAAGCCTGTCCTTCGAGCTTTTGTCGGTCATGGTCTGCGTATTACCGGCCCGTCTTGACCGTAATGTGTCAATGTCCTTACGTAACTGTGCAACGTTTACCGTGCTATGTGTTTGGATGTCGCACCCGTATTCTGTGTCCCCCGACTCCAAGCTATGACCCGCTGAGCACATGTCATTGTCATATTTTTTTGTGAGCTTGCTTTTTTCTACCCTCTCTGTAGTCAACTCAGTTTTTCGCTCCTTAGTAGCATTACATTCCTGTGTACTATTTTTTCCTTCTGAGGGCTTCACCTCATCTTTACTATCTGGGTCACTAATTTTTTCTATGTCCACTTGGCGACCTTTGTCAACAATTTCCTCTTTCTCTATCAACTCTTTGTTCTCATTTTCGTACGGTTTTTCAACAATACTATGGTGTGTCTTGCACCTTCTCTGCACCATAGCTGTCATATCTTTCCCTGTTAACCTGAGGCTTAAGTCAGCCATTTTTTCTTCTTTGTCCGTTATGATTCGCCATAATTCCGTTATGTCTTCTTTGTTACGTTCTACCTTTAGGGTTAACTGCTTATTGACCTCATCTTTTTGAGTCAGTCTTTCTTTAATATTTTTGTTTTCTATCTCTCTTTCCTTTAGCTCCCTCTGTAATTTTTCCATAAGTTCGTCGTTATCATCCAGCGTCCTATTCAGCCCTGTTATATTTTGGTTTGCAATTATTAAGTTTATTTCCATCTCTGCTAGTTTTTCATCTTTCCCTTTGAATATTTTTATCAAATTAGAATACACTTCATCCATTTCGGTACTTTTCATTTTCATGTTCATGGACTTAACTTCAGATTCATTCATTTTTATTTTGTGCTCTCTCTTCAATTCTTCTAATAAATCATCTTTGTCTGCTAAACTCTTACTCAGATTGTCGTGTGTAATCATTAGGTTTCTCTCCCTTTCTATGTTTTTTCTCTCTTTTTCTTTTATTTCCCTCTGTCTTTGTCTCTCTTCGTTTTGTCTCAGTAATGTTTCATCTTCTTTATGCCACTTTGCCCGTACTTCCTCAATTTTATTAATCCACCATCTATCCTTGTCCGCCATTATGTTATCTATCTTTTATATTGTTCGTTTATATATGACAGGTATGCTATATCTATATATATTATCTAACAGATCAATCTTGCTATAGCACACTTTCCCAATTTAACACTATTTTATAAGTAATTAAGTACGTACTTACTGTGGGTTATATTTCAGACATAATATCCATATACAATGAAAGTCCCATTACACAATAAATATCCATTCGTAAGAAGTTCACAAAGTCACTCTTTTTGCAGTTTCCTTGTCACTTAGTAATGTTTTTCTCCACCTTGAATATCTTCTCGATCTTGTCCCGATTTGAACTGTGGTGCTGTGGGTCGTCTCGGCTCCTCAGGGTCCCACTGGGGCGGGATGGTTGGTTCTGCAACTTGACCTCCCGGTACAGTTTGTAATCGTCTTCTCTCGTAGTTGGCACCGTCTGGTTCAGACGTCGTTGCTGTGCTGGTTCCGACGTCGTTGTTTTGCTGGTTCTGGTTCGAGGTATCTCTTGTAGTTGGTCTTCTGGCTGGTAATGTTCCGTACTGGGACTTGCTAGGCATCGTCTATCAGAAAATCCGCTGATACGTTGATCGTTGCCCTGTCTGCCCGTGTTCGTCGCTGGTTGATCGTCGTTGTGCTGTAGTAAGACGTATGCCCTACGATGGATACAGTAGTCTGTATCAGAGGCGCTGTAATGAAAAGTACAGGCGCACATACCGCTGTGCTGATGTGGTTCCGTCCCATCTCTCGTAGTGTTTGGCGGTGCTAGGCAATCCAGAGACAATTCGGGCCCCCATGTTAAGTCTCTATGTTTAGGTGGATTGTACCTTGCTCTCCGCTACACACAACATACACAAGAGATGACACAAGTCTGTGTAACGATGCAATGTTTATTCTACTATAAACAACTGTACAACTGGCTGTCTTGCCTTGACATAAAATACATCTATATATAACGGGCTGTATGCTCAAGCATGCCCTCGGTCCGACCCGACCGCTTCTGGGCGACGTTAAACTCAACTCTATTTTACTGCAACCCTGCAGCTCCCCGGTCTACCCTGACCGGTCTGACCGCACAACACTGTGCGAACTACCCAGCTTTCTGCAACTCCCTGCCCTCGTCTCGACTACTCTCTTATAAACCCCCCCAACTGGTCTCAACTGACCCTGGCGTGTCCTCTGGTCATGTCCCTGACATATCCCGTGTGACCAGAAGTTCACTCAGACATCACTAGACATTATTCCCGTGATAGGAGTTCATACCCGTCAACAACGCCTTGACCCGACTCCAACACTGGCTCACAACAATCTCACAACAATCTCACAACAATCATTCGCAGTGATTCTCATACCCTGACATGAAGTAACACTTATTGTGCTACACAAGCAAGAGTCAGATATTATCAAGAAAATTTCGCTGTGCAAAGAAAAAATATGTAATAAAAGCTATCAAAATAATCAGATAGATATCATTGAATGATATGTTTTTGGAAGACAGTGGCTTCTGACAGATGTTTGTAGGTTAGTCAGCTAGTCTACATATGTTTGTAGGTTTGTCAGCCTGTTTACATAGGTTTGTAGGTTTGTCAGCCTGTCTACATAGGTTTGCTGGTTTGTAAGCTTTTTTTACATAGGTTTTATAGTTTAAATCAGTGCAGTAGTTTTGGAAAGTTAAAAATGATGCTTTAAGATAAACTTTATGTCAAGAAAACTTGAAATCCCTTAATTGATCGACTTTTTTTAAAAAACATTAAATGAAAGCAATTTCCCCTTAAATTAAATATTGTTAAAAATCAGATTTGTTTAAAAAAACAAAAAAACATTTAAGTAACATAAGTTAGTATCCCACTGTCTAATTGAAAAATATTTTGTATTTTAACCGAGTTTATAATAGAGATATTACGATCCATAATCAAACTAGGTTGTGCTGTGGCACCCACTTTTATTTACGGTGCCGTTTAGGGCGTCTACGGCACCCACTTTTTTCAAAAGCCCAATTAACTTGTCCTTGTATGATAGATACGTAATATTAAAACTTCCTTAAATATACACAAAGTATTTTGTAATAGGGGTTGTAGGGCGCCTATGGTGCACACTTTTTTGGCAAAAGCCTAAGTAACTGTTTCCTTGTATGATAAATACGAAATATTCCTGAAATGTACACAAAGTATTTAGATCTATATAATATTTTTTACAGTCCTAATCCCCACACGATTTTTAACTAATTTTAGAAAGCAGCGCACCAAATTACTGCACCAAAAAATAACTCTTTGAGTCATTCAGCACTGCTGTTCACAACACAAATGCTGACGTCAACGCTTCGTGCTTTGTTTTGTTAATGTTAATCTTAAAACCAAAATGATAATGATTTTATGTCTATATTTTCAATTTTTAACAAAAGCAGAGTGATATCCCTTAGCGTTAGGCGTCAGCCATAATTTAACGCAAATATGTAATTGATAATGTTGAAGATAATTTTATTTCAAGTAAAGCTTCATATTAAATACATCAGCACCGGTGCTTTGTGGTGCAGCGTTGACGGAAATAAATATATTTTCACGTTAATGTAACACATTGCTAAATTATATATTTCCTTATTTACCAACAAAATATTTGCCAATTCGTAGATTTATATGTTAACACTTGTTTGTGTGTATAATTTATATATAAAACTGATTAATGCTTTACTTTTCTATTTAGTTTTTGTTCTTGCTTTAATTTATAAAATGATTTGTCGTAAAAGCCAGAACATGTACATGTCTCCTTTTTAAGCAACCAAAATATTGAAATAAAGCTCTGTGAAATGGTTTAAATAAAGCTCTGTGAAATGGTTTAAATAAAGCTCTGTGAAATGGTTTAAATAAAGCTCTGTGAAATGGTTTAAAAATGCATGGTATGGGAAACGTTAGAATGTTTATGACTATTGGTATAATTATTGCTTTTGTAATCCAGACACTCAAGGGTAGTAATATATTTCCACAAATGATTGAACGTTTTAAAACTATTAAATTTGTTATAACAATTTTTAAAAAAAAAGGATTTCAATAAAATCCCTAACATAAATAATCACATTTTAATCGCTTCTAACCTATATAATCATACTTAAAAATAGCAGGGTCCTCAGGGTTAATGCCAACGGTACATTACCAATGATGCTTGAGGGAGAATGCACTGAAGGAGGTGTACAGTTTTGTTTACCTTGGCAGCGTGGTAGATTAACAAGGTGGTACAGAAGCTGATGTCAAAATAAGGAGCAGGGAAGCATGGGAAGCCTTCCAATAACTCAAGAATGTTTTGGGTCACCATCAACTTAAGCAGCAAGTTGAAAGTAAGAATATTTAACACTGGGGTAAGGACTGTGCTGCTATATGGAGACGAGACGTGGATAACAACGTTTTAAACGTGACCAAAATCAAGTCCTTTATCAACAATTGTTTAGGGAGGGATTCTTGGAGTACGCTGGCGGACACTATTGACAGTGTTGTGTGTCTATAAGATTGGTTAATTGTTAAGTCTGTCTGTCTGTCAGTGATGTCTGATTATTTGTGCTTCCTAAATACAAGACATGTTTGAGTGCCAGTATTGTCTGTATGTAAAAGTTGTATGTTTGTTATTGTTGTAAGAGTTGTTTCATTGTAAGCGTTGTTTCTCAGTTTGTTGTCGCTTTCTAATTGTTAGTGTTATATGTATGTTATAGTTGTCTGAATGTTATTTTTGTTTTGCCATTAAATTCTAAATTACATTAGGAAAAAAACATATTTATCATAAGAAAATGAAAAGAACCCATTTCTCAAGGCTATAACTCACATATACATTAAAGAGAACATTTACAAATTAAAATAATTTCTTTGTCATAATTGAAATGCAATCAAAGTGAATCTTCCATGAACGCAGCACTAAAAAGCATCGCTGTCGACCTACATAATATGACAGTGTAATTGAGAAATTTTGAGAGGCGTGAAAAATTAGCAGAACATAAAATTATTATCTTAATTTTTTTTAAAATTTGCGATCTACGAGTCTAAGTGGCATGGTATTACTTATTTGTATAGCATACACTACATTGTATCATTCATACATAGTGCACTGTATCATTCATACATCGTACACTGTATCATTCGTACATCGTACACTGTATCATTCATACATAGTACACCGTATCATTCATACATCGTACACTGTATCATTCATACATCGTACACTGTATCATTCATACATAGAATACTGTATCATTCATACATCGTACACTGTATCATTCATACATCGTAAAATTGTATCATTCATTCAAAAATCGTTCATATAGCTTTAGATTGTCTAGGCTGAGGTATATAATACTGTAGTGGATGTTTGGTTTGCAGGTGATATGTAAGGGAAGTGTTAGAATCATGGTAGCAATGTTCCCTTTAATTTGGCAGCGCGGCTGCGCAGTTATTGGACCGACGCCAAGCATGAGTTTAGAATCACAGAGCAGCAAATTTTGTAAATTATTGCACACAAAATCGACGTTGTGCAAATTTGCACACTCGTTTTTTTAAAACTTTGCACATGTACCATCGAAGCCTAGACTTAGAGTGAACATTGCATGGTAGGCAAACGAATCTCTCAATGGACGCAATAAAAAAATTAACATTCACGTCACTCAATAGTTTAAAACGAAAATGTTCGTGTAATCTTGCGGAAATCAGTTTATATTTATCGGCCGAAATATTTTTAATTTTTGGCTTCCAGTACATTTATAAGTGTTGTGTCAATTAATCGTTAAAATTGTTTACCATTAATCAAGAAATTAATCTTTAATTTCCGCAGCCCTATTTAATATATAATAAAACTATATAATTTGCAATTGTCACGCAAGTCAGTCAGTCTGTCCTGACGCTACTAATTTTAGAAAGCAGGGAAAACCAAATTACTGCACCAATGCATCAAAAGGTGTGCAAATTAAATATGCGCTGTAAAAAATATTATATGACGGCATTGTTTTCGCTCATATTTTAATTTTGGAAAAGGGATCAATGTAAAAAGAGGATTTGATGATGGTTAATTATAAAATTAAAAAAGAAGGGGGGCGCCCAAGGCTAGAACGTACATATACATTTAAGAAAACATTTAAAATTAAAATAATTTCTTTGTCATCTCTGAAGTGCAATCAAATTGTATCTTCCATGAACGCAGCACTAAAAAGCATCGCTTCGTCGACCTAAATAATATGACAATGTACTTGAGAAATTTTGAGAGGCGTGAAAAATGAGCAGAACATAAAATTATTATCTTAAACATTTGTTTAAATTGCAATCTACGAGTCTAAGTGACATAGTATTACTTATTTTATGGCATACACTTTGTATTGCATGTCACTAAACATTATGTATAAAAATGTTTTAATTCAAAGGAAAAATACTTTTCTGAACCTAATTATTTCAAATTAATAATACTATAAATTGTATACCTGTATCTTCATATATTATTTTGACTAATTAATGGGAATGTGCGCTAATCTATTTGACATTTTTAAATAATATTTCTGCAAGTGGGCACGCCACTTGACTTCGATCTCTTTCATAAGGGATAACATTTCAATGAATAGCTAAGATTCTCCAACCACCAGTATAGATAGACTGAGTTCCTTTTTGGACATAGTCCTGTTTACCAGTTCATTTTATTTGTTATATATATAAAAGTTTACATTTTACATAAATCAAAATGTTATGTTTGTCCATAAGGCGCAGGTTGATTCCCATTTATAAGCACTAAAGATACCTGGTGGGTCACTGCAGTGATCCTGGTTGGCGGTGGTGACCACAGGTCATTTGGAGGAGAATAACTTTAATGATGCGTGACAGAAGTAAAAAAAAAGAAAAAAAAAGATTTTGTAAATTTTAATGATGTATTTGGTGAACATATAAAGTCTACCGGACTAAAAAAAAAGTGACTAAAATTTATGGAAATAAAGAAGAAAAGGATTTATCTTAATTTCGATGACTATAAGTAGGACATTTTAAAACAACTGACATTGGCAAAAATATTTTCAATCTCAGGAACACGAGTTTGGCGATGACTTGCCTGCTTCTAACAGTTTATTGTTAAAGATTTCAAAATCAGGAAAACATTCCTAATACTGTTTGATAGCTAAGTTTACGGCTATAAGTGAAAATATACGTACTGTGCTACACAAACAAGCATATGGTACTATCAATAACTGTTCGTAGTGCAATTATACGGTGTAAAGAGTAATTGATAAAATGACTAAAAAAGCTTGAAAATTTATTGTGTGAATAATATTTAATCACTAGTCAAACATATTGCTCCAGCGATAATAGGGAACTACAAGAATATTTTACAATTTTTTAACAAAACAAGATTCCACATTCATTGAATCATCCATCGACAACATTTACTTGCAAAATTTTAATATCAAATAATACAAGTGAAATCGCTTAATTGATGGACTTGTTTAAACAAAATTCAATGAAAATTGTCTTCCCTTCAATTAAATATTGTTAAAACTCAGACATTTTTCATTATAAAAAATAATAAATTAGTAACATAAGTTAGTAACTCACTAGCCTATTGACAAATAGTTTGTATTATAACGAAGACTTTACCATCCGTATATTAAAATAGGTTGTGCTTGGACTACGTGTCGCCTACTGCGCTCAACTTTTTTTATAGCGCCTAAGGCTCCCACCTTTTTCAAAAGACCAAATAACTTATCCTTGTTTGATAAATACAAAATATTAAACTTCCTGAAATTAACACAAATTATTTCATAATTATAAATCATCAAAACCTTTTTTTTACTTCGTTCATATTTCCAAAATTAAAATATAAGCTAAAACAATGACTTCATATAATATTCTTCTTTAAAGACAGGAACTTATAATTATTGTGTACACTTACTGATGCAAAACTTTGTTTTGCAGCAATGTCTGTAGGTGAGGTATACTTTGGTCAATGTAACAAATTGCAAATGATTGTGCTATGTTTCTAAAAGAAACTTTTAGATTAAAGACTTCTATATTAAAATAGAAATATTTAAGCTGCTACTGAGTTCATACTCAATCGCTAATAAATGCGAGTTTTGACAATCTTATTTGAGATGTCGTTTCTATAAATAGTTTTTGATTATATTTAGTTTAGAAACATAACTTTACCCAGATTGGATTTTACTAAACTTAAATGAGCAACGCTCAAGTTTGGAGCGTATTTCGTTTTTGTTATGAATTTCAAAACTTCCAAAGGTTTCACATATTTTTTTCTATATTGAATGCACCTCTGATATTTCATTGGATATTGTAAATTCACTTATTCTCCATCTGTTAACAGGTTTTCCAACTCTTTGCAATTTGTAAAAATCACATGAGAACTAAAATATTTTAGTTTATATTGATAGATAAAAAATAAAACTAACTGTTCGAATGTTGCTGCTTGGAAAGTATTTCATCTAAAAACCTGGTTGCAAATCAAGAAAGAAATAAAAATATCAAATTATTATCTTCTCTGTGAATCCATTGTGGGCTCCACTTGATTTTTATCAAATTGACATTTTCTCAGACAACCTTGGAGTCTTTGTAATACGTCAATTTTTTTTATCTACATCTTTGTCGAATGTCATTAGACAGCATCAACAAGTATGCCTTAAAGAAATTGTCTAATCTGAAATTATTTGTTTTTTAAAATCTTGGAACTTCTGAAAAGTTGTATCACCTATAAAATATCATAATTTATTCCCTGCATGAGTTTAATAATGAGATTGTCATAAGTTAACATATCATAATATACAACAGAACAATATGAAATATGAATAGCTGACGTTACGTAAGTAGTGAAATTTTTCCATCTCTTATTGGATTATATGCTAAGAAATGAATTATATATAATATCGATTTTGTACTTCATAAACTTTCCCATCTGTTTTCAATTCGAGGTTTTAAGGTTAGTTCTTTAAAGTTCTTCAAAAGAAATGGCCGTATTAGAGCCATTGAAAAAAGTACTAGTTAAGTTAATATATATAAATATATATATATAAATATATAAATATATATATATATATATATATATATTTTATATATATATATTAAAGAATTATGCTTCTTCTTATGATGACTTTACCATATCATGTTACCAGATTAAGTTATTGGCTATTTCAGGATATTAAAAATATACCAGGGTTGACGTTTCCAATTTTTGCTTCCACCCCTAATATGTTCTACTTTCATGTTCACCTGCTTATCATACTTGGGCCTAGGATGCTTGAGTTGGTCCAAGGACAATTCTTGTGAAGTAAAATATATTTCGAGCTGTTGTATAGACAGATTTGTAGAGAGCCCTAACTGCATGCTGAACATGTGATGAGATAGTCATGGGACTGTTGAGTATACTACATCTGTTGTACAGCCAAATGTGTAGAAAACTTTAATTGTATCCCTTATCATGTATTGGAACAGTCAGGGAGACTTTTGTGTATACTGCTTCTGTTGTGCGGGCAGATGTTTAGATATCCCTAATGGTATGATGTACATGTGATGTGACAGTCATGGAGACTGTTGAGTATTCTACTCCTGAGTCAGCAGTTGTATAAAGATGCATTGGCTGTTTTAGAGAGAGGAGACAGTTTAGTTTAACGGAATAAACATTTAAAGTTCTATCTCTTCGCGTCAGTTCTGTGTTCTGAATTCAAGTGGAGAGCAAATGCACAATCCTACATCTACGAGACTGGACAAGTCCAAAGAATGTTCAGGAAAGCTGATGTCTTCTTGTTCAATCGATACACACCTTGGGCATTTGTTCAGTTTTATTTAACTCAGGTTTGCAATCAAAATCCTTGAATTATTTTTTTTAAACTTGACCTATATTGTGAATCATGATATTATTTGCAATTAGTTTAATGACGTCATTTTAAATAATCTAATTCAAGTTTATGTTTCTTTATGTTTATCTAAGGCCCTTTTTACCTCATCCTCTATGAATGACTAAATTCAGCTAAAAGTTGGACTATCTTTAAAAAATATTCCACTTTCAAGTTCAGACAATTTCATGGCAGGAACGTACTCTTATATAAAAGAAAACTTCAAAGTCCTGTAGATTAGATGATGCACGAAACAAATCTGTTTTATAAATTATATAACTACCAACACCTTATAAGAATTTTAACTATAACCTCATTTTCTTAACTATAGAAATTTCTTTCAATTTTATTTTCTACATAAAATAACTACATCTTCGCTTCCATGGCCAAAACATATGCTCTCTAGATCTTAGACTAAATTTTCGATTAAAATGTCAAGTTACCTAAATAAGAGTTAAGCAAACGTCAAATTAACCTCTGTGTGTTCCACTAGTTTTTTTATGTAAGTTGCCTCTGCAAAGATTTTTAGCACGAAATGTTTGTAAATATTTTAGGGAAACATTGATTTCATAAATTACATGTTCCCAATAGTTTTTTTTTAAATAGCAGATTTCATTGTTGATTTCAAAGCATGTTACTGTGTTTAGCTTTTCATCAGCCTCTGGCAGTTTGTATAGCTTTCAGAAATAACTAAAAAATTGCTTTATTCTATATTCACTATTTTGTATCATAAAATCTTTTTACTGTATTGCTTGCATAGACAATTAAATTTTCCCAATAGTGTGTGGACATGGAAAATTGTAACAACATTAGTTGCAGAGTTTGTTTCAGTTGGATAAATATGTAAATAAATTAAGTTTGTTGAACTGATTGAACAAAGTTACTAATTTAATATTGAGATTTGAGTCTTTCTAAAACGTCTTATAGTTTATAGCCATGAATAATTATTTACATACGTGGTCATATGCAATCTTTTTTTTTAAGATCATGAGCTTGAAAACTGAAACAAAATCCGATTAGATGTGTCATAAGCAGATGTATTTGTTTTTTTTAATGGACTCTTTGAAATCTTTTACAACATCTACGTTCTGATTTTCAATCATTACAAATAACGCTAGACTTGTTTTGTCTTTATGTCAAATACCTGAAATTGTATCAAGCGCAATGGAATATTCATTTTTATCTTCTATCTCGAAGTTCTTTTTTGTATTTATATAATAAAACTACAATAATTTCCTTTACATTAAAATAACAGGTTTTTTAAAATCTATTTTCACATGCTGTCCTTGAAGCACTAGATATTGTGAGAGTGAGAGAGAGTTAAAGAGAAATATATAGATACAGACAGACGGAAAGAGTAAGCAATATATATAGAGAGAGGGTCAGTAAGAGAGAGAGAGACAAATATATTCAGTCAACTACAATATAATATACATTTAGATTAATGGAAGAAATCTGGAGAAGCCTTCTGGAATTTATAAATATAATTTAAATAAATATTTTAACATAAACATTAGAAATGTTTTTATTTTGAACCTAAAAGAAGTTTGTGAATACAAAATACCTCATAATAAATATTTTAATAGGTGATATTTTTCATATAAGAAATTGGAAATTTACTTGAATATGTCTATCCACCCAGACAAAGTCAACTGGTAAGAGTATCACCTCAATAAATACAATTTATTTTATTTACGGAAAATAACTAACCCAAACTATTGATGAAAAATACTTATGAGTCATAATAAATGAGAAACGATCATGGAATTACCATGTCAATGAAGTTATTAAGGAATCAAAATCGCCTAGGGTTTTTAAATAGAAACATTTACAGATGTAATACAGATATAAAACTAAAATGCTACGTCACCTTGTTTTAGCCTAAGACGTAATAATGTTATGTAAAGAAGGAGCGTCTGTAATAGATAAGATAAGAAAATCTGGAATAAAAGATTGTATTGCGTCATTGGCTTTATTATGTATTACTTTATTGTAGACTAGTTATTGATCTAAACATGGGCAAGTTATTTTAAAAGTATGCACAGTTATTTAAATGTGGATAAAAATTTTGACAGAAAAAAAATATATTTCAAATTTTGACACCAGAGGTCACCGTATTTTGTACACATAGCAGCGAGTATTTTCATTGGTTTTTTAACTCTAATAGAAAGGTCAGCGAGTATTTTCATTGTTTTTTTAAACTCTAATAGAAAGGTCAGCGAGTATTTTCATTGGCTTTTTAACTCTAATAGAAAGGTCAGCGAGCATTTTCATTAGCAATTTTATATCAAATTATTTTCTCATTTGAAGTCATCCTATTTTGTACTAAAAGAATGAAGAGATTCTGATTTTCTTATAACGTTGATGAAGTAGTTAAAGAATTAATCTGTGAGCCAATATACAATACTAGACGCCCCGTGGCGTAGCATACGCCACAGACTTGCTCATAGAGAGTTCTTTTACCCCTTTAATGCACTTTTTTAGGGCACCCAGGGCGCCGACCGTTTTCAAAAGCCCAACTAACTTGTCCTTGTTTGATCAATATGAAATATTAAACTTTCTGAAATGCACACAACGTATTCCCTTTTTCAAAATTAAAATATCAGCGAAAACAATGACGTCATACATTTTTTTACAGCGCATATTTAATTTGTACACATTTTGATGCATTGGTGCAGTAATTTGGTGCGCTGCTTTCTAGAATTAGTATCTGTTGCACATGCAGTTCTTGTTTCGTCGCAGGGTCCGACCACGAATAGATTATATATATAGTTAGATAATAGCCCAAGTAAAAGGCTGCTTGGATGTGTAAATCTTACACGTCATTTTTTGAGCTTATATTTCAATGCAAGGTGTGCATCGGGGGAGCGAAAAAAGGTGTGCAAAATAATTATAAATTAAAGACGGGCTGTAAAAAAAATATTATAGGACCTCATTGTTTTTGCTTACATTTTAATTTTTGAAAAGGGAGCGATGAAAAAATAGGATTTGATGATTTATAATTATTAAATCATTTTTGTACATTTCAGCAAGTTTAATATTTCGTATTTATCAACCAAGGATAAGTTACTTGGGGTTTTGACAAGAAAAGTGGGCGATGTAGGCGCCCTACAGCCGCAGTGGGTGCCGTATGCGCCTTACAACCCCTAGTTACTTATATAAGATTAGGCCATTGGCCGGTAAGATTATAACGCGTGACGCTGGCTAGGCTTTGGAACTTCATTGTAACGTTTTCAAACCAAGGCGCATTTCATTTTTCTTTTTTAACTATCACAGCTCACAAGAGGAGAGGAACAAATCTGAACTTTAGCTTATGAGTTGTTTATGTGTCAGTTATTAATATATTTTAGTAATATTTATTTCTATGTATTGTTTGGCGTTTAAATTTTTAATTTATATCAGCAATGTCAGTAGCAATTTTTTCTATATGTTACATTTATTTATGTATACACCCAACATATTTATGTAAATTTGTTTTTGTGGAGGTCTGCACAGAGAAAGGTAATAGCTGTTTAATCGAAAATATCTAGTCTTCGAAAATCGATAATAAATTTTCAAAACGGGAGTGATTTATTAAATAGTGCATGCGTATAATTATTAAAAACACAATTTTTGCGATTTCACAGACTATGTAAGGACAAATGTGTTGTCTCTCACTTTGTAAGTGATGTCCTATTGTCAGTATTGTTTGTCTATAAGATTGGTATAATTATTAAGTCTGTCTGTCAGGGATGTCTGATTGTTTGTGTTTCCTAAATGTAATACGTGTCTGAGTGTTAGTATTGTT
>CALYLW010002357.1:50554-104057 GCA_944989445.1 Ampullaceana balthica | reverse complement strand
TAGCAGTTGAAATGTTTTTTTGTATATAGTTAAATGCTTTTATTCTTAACTATATTGATTATTGATTGTTAGTTAAGGTGTGCACTATTTTTATTGTCTTCAGCTAGTATAGTAGGTCATAGCGGAGAATAGCGGTTAGGCAAGCTAACCTATAGCAGACCAGACAGGAGACGTGCTGTTTTGAAGAAGGGGACAAGGCGACCCCATCTCTAAACGTGAGAACCACTGTGGAAGACGCTCATCCCTGTGAGCAGACCAAGCAGACTGTCAATCATTCCACATAGCTGAGTATTGACCCCGGACTGACCTCCGGAAAAGAATTGCCCAACCGAATTGGGAGACGCTACGCTTGACTGCGGAGCAGATAGAGGCAGTGACGTATACGTAACAGTCACTCATCCATTGGCCACACCCGTTTGACCAGAGGGGAGTTGGGTCAAACGCGAATCATTGTTAGATTCAGTCGTTTATCTTATGTAGTGTATTGTCCAACCATATATGTTGCTAAATATATTCTATGTCGTATTTATATATATATATTTTATTTAATGTATTAAATATTATCTCTTTTTGTATAAAGAGGTGTTGTGCGTCATTATTTGTATGTGTTTAGATTAGTAGTGTTTATACGTAGTTGTGTAGTTCTAACTTGTACTTACGTATTGTAGTACTGGGGGCTGGAGCCAAATGATTAATATTACTCCTAGACAATAGAGCAAAATACTTAACAGTATTTGCATAGATTTCATTTAGCACATATATCGAAAATTATATTTTAAAAATTATTTTATGGTATTGGGGTGACAGATGGAAAGACACGCTAATTAAACAATTATAAATTATTTTATTGATAAATCTTGTAAATTTAAATGTAATTTTAAGTAAAAGAAATTTTTATCATTTCAACTATTTCATTATATTTTTTTTACGTAGAATAAAACATTTTAGCGAGTCCCACCACTATAGAAATCGGCTTGACAAGATCCATACAGATAGAATGCAGTTCCACAAGGGACAGTACGATTGCTGTGGCTTCAAGTATTCGAATTCTCTCCTCCAACAATACGGTCCAGCCAGTGTATCACCAGCTGGGTTTAGTCGATTCTGTCTTTGGCATCGATAACTCTTCAGGTTCTGTAGATTCAGGCGAGATCGTTGATAACGGGACGTCAAAACTGAGAGTCACGTGGAACTATCTGAAACAAGACACAGCTGGTGTGAAAAAATGTAAGATCAGAGGGAAAAACATCAACGGGGTCCAGAAAATCAAATCACTAACGGTTGAGGTCAGTGCCGTTGTCCCGGATCAAGAAACGTACTTAGAATATTAAACAAAAACTCACGGGTGACTTCGAGGAGCTAAAGGCGTCTTCTGACGATGTATTGCGCGTGCAGTCTGAACTGATTGACAGACTGAACCGAAAAATCACAGTTTTTACTGTGTTTCCAGGGCGTCGCTACTACCTATCAGCAGATTCCAACGTTCTGGTGACGCAGATGCCATGTGTGAAATAGTCGGAGGCTACCTTGTTGAGATAGACAGTGCTGAGGAATATCAGTTCAATGTAACTCCAGAAACTTTGCAAAAAGTAAATTTGTGCTCACGGGCGGGAATGACGAGGTGCTGGAGAACAACTGGATCAACGCCTACAGCCAGACGCCGGTCAAGTACATCAACTGGGTGTCCGGGGAGCCCAATGGCGGGCGGGGTGAAAACTGTATCTACTTCTGCAGGGACTGCTGGTGGTTAATGGTTCCTGCTGTATGTTACATTGGTTACGCTGGTAATACCGCGGGGTGTTTGCGTGAGATTCCAGAGCAGGGGATCATCTAAATAGGTTCTGACGGTAAATTTTTTGAGAATTTAATTCAATGTCAACGTTGTTGTTTATTTGTTGTTTTGTTTGTTGTTGTCTTGCTGTTGTCTTTTTTTTTGGGGGGGGGAATTGGTTTTAACGATTTAAAAAAAAATGTTATCACTTTTCTGCATGGTGCTAAATGAAAAAAAAATCACAAGAAACATTATTGTATAAATTTATTATCACAATGCGATTTTTAAAATAAATTGTGTTATTGTTAATAAAATACAAATAATTAAAGATACGAATACTAGAGTATTTTAATTAGCAAATTTACATATCACTAAGAAAATATACAATTAAAAATAAAACCATGTCAAACTAAACCAACAAGTGGTAACACATTTTTGTAGTCGTAAACGATCATAGAGGTGACGGTAATACATAAGGCAATTATTTCCAACCTGGAAACACAACACGAAGATAATCTAATACAACCCCCAAATGGACATATGGATAAATACACTCTTTTTATTCCGTATGCAAGAACAAGCACATACAATTTCTCGATCTTCACGTAAGGAATTTGGGCATGGAATGTGTTGTTAGATTAAACCTGGGACACCAACACACTATCAAAATTAAAATCTCTAGCGAGAATGCAAGACTAGACATAAACCATGGATAAACATAGGTCAAAATGGTGTTATGTGCAGAATAGATGTCTGCAATTTACTTAAAATATTTAATTTGCACAGTAGGCTGTCAAGTTATTTGCATTTTTGTTCAAATTTTTTTCTACTGAACAATTGTCTGTAAAGGGAAATAAAACATTTTTTTTTAAAATAGTATTTTTCTTTGAAGAGTGATTTCTCATTCAGAATTGTAGTAATTGTCATAACCCGGTGAAGACTGAGACATAACAGATGCATTAAAAATTGTACCAAAAAATGGCTAAATAAAAAAGGATTTTAAAAATACGCTTTTATTCCAATGCACTAGAAAGGATAAATAAATTTTCTCACGTCTATAAAAATAAACATTTTGAATGTACTATTTGTAGCGCTATAATCGTTTAGGCTTTAAAGGAATAAATTATAGTTTCAAATACACACTCTCATCTCATCTTATCTAAACAGACGCTCTTTCTTTGCAGAAGATAATTGCGTCCACAGACCATGACGGATGATCTGTTGGCAAGTGATGCAGCTTTCACAGGCCACGGCTTTGTGGGTTCCACGCATTACCCAGCCGCCTAACTAGTGTTAGGTACCCATTCTGAGCTGGGTGACTCAGGGACGCCCTAGGTCCCGGGAACAAATCCTTTCCTTCACATGGATTCGAACCCGTGACCATCGGTACGCCAGTCGAGCGCGCAGCCACTCGACAAACACATTAATGGGAAGCAAAATTCAAAGAATCATAATTTATTCCATAAATACTTTAAATATGTTTTAAAATATAGTATTTAGTTTTATAATAAATCAGAACATCCAATGTACTTATAAGAGTTAATGATTTTAATGAAACTATAAACATCAAAAGAAAACAAAAGAAAATAAAAACACATTTTCCTTGAAAAAAATCTTTTTTCCCCCCTATTCTTCTATTTCACAAAGATAACCTGCTACATAATCAGTCACTCCATTAAAACATTTATAATCATCCATTTTCAATCCATAACCACTGTAGAAATAGAGACAGTTTGCGCACGTCCTGATTGGGCTGGCCCTGGAGACCAATTGATGTATTTAACTGGCGTCTGACTGTAGGTATTGATCCAGTTGTTCTCCAATACCTCATCACTTCCACCAGTAAGTACCAGCTGATATTGGGGTAAAGTTTCTCAAGAATGCTACAATGAACTGATATTCCTCAGCGCTGTCTATCTCAACAAGGTAACCTCCGAATATTTCACACATGGCCTCTGCGTCTTCTGTCACCAGAACGTTGGTGTCTGCCGATAGGTAGTAGCGCCGCCCTTGAAAGACATTGGAAACACGGAAGAACTTTGATTTCCCACTTTCAAGTCGGTCCGTCAGTTCAGAGTGTATCAGTTCTTGTTTGTCAAAGCTGCCTTCAGATTCTCTAAATCACTTGACAATTTTTGAATAGCATTTAAGATAGTTACTGATCCGGTACTACAGCAGTGACCTCTACAGTTAGGGACTAATTTTCTGGACCCCGTGATATTTTTCCCTCTGACCTCACATCTGTACACACCAGCTCTGTCGTGTTTCGGATAGTTCCACGTGAGTCTCAGTCAGACGTTCCGTTACCAACGATCTCGCCTGAATCTACAGCCCCTGAAGAGTTATCGAAGCCCAAGAAAGAGTCGACGAATCCAAGCTGGAGAAACACAGGTTGAACCGTGTTGTTGGAGAAGAGAATTCGAATTTGTGTTGTCAACACGATTGTGCTGTCGTTGTTTGCGGTACATTCAATCTCTAAATTTTTTGTGTCAAGCCGACTTTCTAGATTGTTTGGACTTGTTAAAAATTGTATTCCTAGAATGGAAATAAAAGTTTTTTAACATGTATAAAAACAATATTTTCAACATATCCAGAAAGAAAAAATGATTGATTTAAAAGTCTCATATTACGCTCTGGTACCAAAAAAAAACAAACGAAAAAGCATTAATCGTTAATTTCCGCAAGCCCTAATAATAGAAAATGAGATTTTAAAATGTCTACGTAAAATTATTCCTGTTACTAAGCAACAAATTGAAATGTTTGACATAACCCCTAATGCAATGTTGTTTCTTTTTTATATAGAAAATACTTATCTAATTCAAGTATAACTTATCTATAATTATTCATTAAATTCATTTTCTCTTAGTACTAAACAAAATCACATAGACTCTTTCAACAATAAAATATAATATAATTTTAATTATTTTTCGGGTACTTTAAGAATCAACGCTATTTCACTTATTTTAAAAATTACTTTATATTAATTATATTATCTAACTATGAAAAAGTTGATAAGTATTTTAAAAAAAAGATAAATAAAGGAAAAAAAACGAGTTAGTTAGTTGTTTGGACAGTCGTTTTTCGATTGGTGGACATTGGACTTAGAAGGACTGAAGTAGATTACTGTTATGTGGAAGTGAATCAATAAACTAAAGTAATTAGTGTAATAACAGTCTTGCTATTTGAGATTGAGAACAAGAGCAGAAGACAGAGTGTAACTATGTAGTGACCAAGAGAGAATCTAGATTACTACCCAACCAGTGAAGAGGTCCTTACAACTGGTACAACCGAGGTTCTTCACAATATTAAGGAACATCCATTTTTCTAGAAAATTCATGGAGGTTGTATATTTCTATGTTTCTATATATACTGGAATATCATTTTGAAGGATTGTTAGGACTGAGCTTGTCATACTGATAAATTGTTTGATTTTAAAGGTCTGATCTGACCTCTTCTGCTTTTGCATTTCACGCTTTGTTAGATCAGACAAATTGAACTTAACGCTTTCTTAAAAGTGATCTCTGGTAGAGGCGCAACGTTTTACTCATGACTGCAATGTATTAAAGTCAAATAGATCCTCGATGAGTCGATCACTATACACAAGCACAAACTCTCCATTTTCAAACCGTTTAGAGACTTTGTTTCGAGAGTTCCAACTTAAAATCGTTTCAAGGTGATTGAACTTCCATAACATTTTTTTAAATTCATATTTTACGTAAGACCATTGACCAGTATTTCAACTATAAGATGTTTGCTACATGTTGGATCAAAAAACTAAGTACTGCCTCATTTTTTCAGCATCCCATATGACGTTTGACTATATCAGGTCACTTAGTTATGTCAGGTCACTTAGTTATGTCAGGTCACTTAGTTATGTCAGGTCACTTAGTTATGTCAGGTCACTTAGTTAAAAAAAAACAGTTTTGTTGCAAATTTTACATAATGGCTTAAAAACAAAGCACAATTATTTTAATTTTTTTGTAAGGTTTCTTTTTTAATTTATTCAATTATCCAAAAATAAAAGAAATATATTGTTTGAGCTGCAGCAAGAAGACTTCATATTACATTATAATGCTTTGTATTTGCACTATAAGACCAAATAAGTATAAATAATAGTAATCATTGTCATCATCGTCATCATCATCATCAGTTCCGTACCGTGGTGGTCGTTGGGGAGATGTCATAGGCACGTCAACAGACAACGATCTCCGTATTCGGCCAGGAATTCATTCAACCTCAGCCCTGTCCAGTCTTTTATGTTGTCAAGCCAACTTTCCCTCCGTCGACCTCTTCGCCGGCCCCCTTCTACAGTACCTTGAAAGATGATTTTTGTCAAACTATCAAGTCGCATCGTATGACCGAACCATGCCAGCTTGCGCCTCTTTATTTGTCACAGTAATGGTTTCTTGGCGGCCCGAAATGGAGGTTATTCTGTCTTAGACATACTCACTTATCTTGTGTTCTAGATAATCGATGAGGATAATTTTTCTCATGCATTTGTTTTCAAATGCCTGCAGCTTGCTTTCAATGGTTGCCAGTAGTGTCCAGGTCTCACATTCATACTTTAAAATGATTTTAACGAGAGCTCTGTACAGCCTGAGCTTTGTTGGAAGGGTAATGTTTTTGCTGGTGCTTTAAAACCAGTTGTTTTAGGCATTGGAGCCTCGTTAAACTCCGCTGCCTTGCGGTCATACTCACTCTCGATAAAGGCTAGGTGAGTAAACCATGATCACAAATCAACGAATTTGAGAGGAGTTGGGCATCAACAAGTCTAAAAGTCCGCAGTAAGGAAGTATGAAAACACAGCAGATAAAATAATAGCAATAATAATATGCAAATCAGTTGTTTTAATGCTTGGGAATGAGCTTTACTAAACGCTATCGGATATTCGTATATGTCAGTAAGGGTTTATGCTGCTCTATGCGAATATGATACGAAATTATCAAAGTCTGGTGGTTTTTTATGGAAAATGAAATTAAGTACCACTTCCTCTTACCAGAAATCACTGAAAGTTGATACAATTATTAGAAACTTACATTTGGGAACTATTACTTATTTAATTAATTTAGTCTACCTAAATGAAACGTTCTTCGGGCTACCTTTTTCACACAAACAAACAAATAGACAGACACACACACATACAGATAGGGCTGTAAAATATTGTTGAAAAAAGCTGCCCGTGTACCCGTCCAAACTTTGAACGGGTATCCGGATTCCCGTTGGAAACACCGCATAAGTTTCGTTGTCAAGACCCTTCTACAATGCAACCTAGCCACCACCTATGCACATCATTTCACATAGTAGCCAACGGCATGCTTCCTGTAGCATACTACAGTATAACCTCACCTATTTGCGGTTCCACATTCCCTACCCCGCATGTTCGCGGGCTAGGATCTTAACCCTATCACAACTTACTGTACTATATTATTATATCCTGAACTGTGTGTACTTTATTTTTCTATGTTTGCCTTTATATTTGTTCCACTTTGACAGGCCTAGTAGAGATACATTCAATCTGTAACATTTTTACTAAATCAATTTCTAGAATTGTTGGACTGGCGACAAACTGCTGCCGCCCTAAAAACAAATATTAAACAAAATAGATCACGTTTATTTGAACATTATTTATATGTTTGCATATTTTTTATAAAGAAAGCAAGAGAAATAAAAAAAATAATTACATTTTAATAGCACTGACAGTAATTTAGCTGTAAGATTAAGTAGATGCCTATTTATAGCACTTTTCATTTGCAAGATGATCATATTTTAAAATGTTATTTCATGCGTTTAAGCATTTATCATTTCAATTCATCAAAAGCTTCATTGCTAAAAAATCAGTATTTTTGTATTTATATTAAGTAAAAATGTAGTAAGTCCCATGACCGATGGTCATAAGGGGTCCTAATGTTTCCATTAAAGCTTGGTATACCTGGTGGGTGCCCCAATTTCCTTCCAGGTTAGCGGACGACCTTTTTAGCGTTAGTCATTTTTCATTGTTATTGTAGCTTTGCGTGAGCTGGATTCCACGCCCCTCAGCTTGTGAGGCGAGCTACTATTGACTTCGCTATCCAGCAATATAGCACTATTCAATTTGATTAAAATGGCTTTAAAAAATTATAAATTTATGAAAGCAAATGCAGACAAAAAGTTTCAATTGTTGAAAATTCATTTTTCAACATCGAACAATTGTTGTGTTTAAAAAATGTTTATTGAGCACAAATAATACTTCAAATGCATGTTATTTTTACTTTTTATGGGAAGAAATTTCAAATATTCGACAAATCAAGTAATTCATAAATTTATAGCTTCTTTTTATATAATATACCTAGTTAGTTAAATAAGCAAATAAGTTCATTTGCTTTGTTTTTTACTTAATAAAAATCCTTTTTATGATTGTCTTTAATTTGGATATCAAAAAAATTTTTATTGTAGTTTTAAATTTTTTTTTATAGTACCAACGCAAGTCTAAAATTTTAAAATTTCTATATACATGAAAAGCGTTAATATTTGTTTTAGCCCTAATATTTGAAAGAATAAACAAATAAACACTACTATATTGATACAAACCTGAACTGGTTATCGTAATCAGCATGCACAAGAGGAGTCCAACTGAAGTCATTTCTTCGTCTTTTGATTCAACACTTTAAAACTGTTCTAATATTTTATTGGTATATCGTCTCAGCTGATGAATCTGGGATAATGAGCTCAAAAACATATTTAGAATAATAGTGTGGAACAACAACTTCTGTCCAACTGATAGCCACATGGCGCAGTCGTGACAATTCATTTCTTATCTGCTACATCAGATGTGAGAGCATAAATAATAATACCTTTTCGATAATTTAAAAATATTTACATTTTTTGGCAGCATTATGAAGATTTACCAGCAGACATTATCAGAGACAAATGTGTTGTGCTAACAATATCAACATCTTCATAACTGTAGGTGTTGTAAAGAAAGAAACTCTCAGTGCAGTGTTTTGATTTGGTGAGAAAAAAAAATTAAGCATTGTTTTACTTCCATATGAACGTGACCGTTTAAAATAATTCGTTATTATAAAATAATTTACTTAATTAATTAATGACCATGTTCCAAATAACACAGTTACTAAGGGACAGAAACAAATTGATGGAGCGTAATGACTCAATATAAAAAAGTCTGTGATAATGAAAATGAAAACAAAAATATATGAATTTTTTTACCTCAAATAATTTTGAAAGTTTCCAGAATAAACGACAGTAGGAACAAGCCCACATATTTTTCAAACCACGAAAAGTTTAGACCCGTATCAAATGCATCATTTTTATTTAAAGTCATAAAACAATTTTTTTCCTGTTTCATTGACCACGCTCTTCTATGTCAAAATCAGTCACCAATAGGCAATCTCACAGCACAGCGACCTCTCTCCTGAAGGTGACAAATTACCTCCTGCTTGCACCGGAGAGTGGTAGAGTCTCTATCTAGGTCCTCTTAGATCACAGTCCATCCTTTTATAACACTTCTCAGAATCCTTCAAATTTACGATATCTGGTTCAGTTCTAGCTTGGTTTTAATCAAACCTCTCCAAAAGATCACATACAGTCTCTGTGGATGGCTTTCTCTCTCACAGAGCTGATTTGGTATATGAAGTGCCACAGGGCTCCGTTTTGGATCCGGTACATTTCATAATGTATACAAACCCACTGTTTGCTAGAAAAGCATGCAGTCAAAAGCCAATAAATTCGCAGATAAGCAGCTGTACACACACACACTGATCCCTCTCTTATTGACTCCACTTTCAAGGCCTTGCCAGAGTGCATTGGTGACGTCTATTTGTGAATGACTTTCAGCAAGCTCAAGCTGAATGATGACAAGACCGAAGCATTCCTCCTTCGCAATACAAAATCACGCAGTATTTTGTCTATCCTAATTCTATTCAGGAAGCAAGTTTTGCTAACATACAGTTAACATCATGCAATACGAATCTTGGCTACATTATTTCAGACAACATGTCTATAAATAACTTTATCAATCGCAATTGTCACACTGCCTTCACCGCCAACCATCATATCAGCTCAATCCGACACTACATAAAATATATTGCAATAAAACACGTGTCTGTACAGTTTGTTCCTCTATCCTACAGTTTTTCTATGTTTAATGATTTAACAATTTTTGTTACTCTTGTAATTTTGGAATATTTTTCAGTAATCAAATAAGGAGCTAGCTTTTGAATTTGTTTTAGTTTATCAATGTTTATTTTGGTGGATCCATACAAAAGATTCATATTCTAGTAATGGTCTCGCCACATTTTAGTTTTATATTCTTATTAGATCTGAAAATGTTTATCTTTATACATCATGCGTTTTATAATGGTTGTTCAACTCATGGCGACAGCATCCCTTTTTATTATCATTATTATTATTGTATATATTTATTGTATTTTTTATCTTCTGATTTTATACATTTTTTTTGTAGAAATAATAAGATTACATACAAAATAATGTCCTCGTGTAAACTAAGCAACTTTCTTTTGTCTCTGGTACAAAAGTAAATCTTTTCTTTTGTTGTGTCTTAAATTATTTGTACATTTCTTTTCCTAATAAATTCTTCAAATTCTTTAATTACTTAGTAAATATTGTTCAAAATATTTTGAATGTAATATCTTTTCATAAAAATTCCTTATTTTTAAATCTCTTATATTAACTTCAAAATCTTGTCTCTCTGTCATTCGTCGTTGGGCTAGCGGAAAAAAACAAAAGTAATAAAACAAACCCGTAAAAACAAAGTTTTTGACTATAAATCCCTTATATATGAGACATAACTAACAGTATTGATTATTTTCAAACATTTACAGACTGAATCTGTCTTAACACAAGTTTGCTTCATAACCCTAGGGGGGGAGGGGTGGGTGGGAGGGGGGGGAGGGGAAAAGTCTGGTCACCGATTCGCTTGACCGAGCTCAGAGTGACACGTAAAATGTAAACAAAAGTGCACCGTCGTTTCGTTGGGTCGCCTCAATGCTCAAACTTTCACGTGGCAAAAAAACAATAACAAATCGTGAATTTAAATTACATACCTCATATAAGGATAAACTAAAAATGCATTAATTTAATTACGGTACGTTCGATCGATCTGAAATTTTGATACGATGCATTGTTAGGTAAGACGGGTCCGTGTGCCAAATTTCAGTTCGATCGGATCATTGGAAGTGGGTCATTTTCGACTTTTGTTTTTCCGCCCGCCGAGCCCATGAGATGATGAGAGAGAGACAGAGACGGCCGCGAAGTTAATATAAGGGATTTAAAAAATGACACACTTCCCGTGATGCTATCGAGCTGAAATTTATGCCCCTGGTCTTGTTGAACTATCGCAATCATTTCCCCTGGTCAGCGCTTCGCACGTCTGACCTTTAGATAACATAGTCTACATTTAGAAAATCTGTCATCGCTCAGAACCTGGACGCGGCTCGGTCTATTCATCTATCCAAGGTACCACATGGGGCATTTCACACATCTTGGTCAGTCCTGGCCAGACTAGCAATCCTGGCCAGCAACAGGAGCTTTAATCTAAAGACCATTTAACCGCCCTAATTCTCTACTATATAGAAAATATTAAAATGATAACACTATAAAAGGAGATCCACTTCAGCTTAGTTACTTTCTATTTATTTTCCCTATACTTTAGTTAATTTTTTGTATATTTAAAAAAAAATTAAATCAATAAATCCAGAGGGGGGGGGGCAAGCGCCCCTCCCACTTTGCCCCCCCCTCCCCCACCTGCGGGTGCCCAAGCTAAAGAATACAAACAGAAAAGAAAATATTTAATTACATAAAATATTCACATAAATAAAAATAGATATAAAATGTAATGTGTAGACAATAACTCAATAGTAAATACAATCAGGTATGTTGCAACTTGACTTTGACTAATTAACTATTGGACGAGTTCCTCTCTTCGCCAGACACAAGCTCCGCCTTCAACGTCTTATGCAAGACCGGCCACCTGTCCGACTCGCTTGACCGATAACTCTGGTGGCCGTTCCCAGATCTTTGACAGTCGTGCCCCCTTCAGTTATGTCTTCTGCACAGATTCTCACTTCGTCAGGATCAGGGTTGCTTTGCCCAATTTTGCCACTAGCACGTCTGGTGCTCAACTCTGCTTTCTAGAATTTACTTTGCTACAGCAATCTACTAGCCTAATATCATTTATCCATATTAGAAGCAAATTCTCAACATCATCAACTATTTTTAGGTTGCCAAACGGAGCTGGTTGGTTGGGAACAAATCACTTACTTCACGGAATTCGAACCCTCGAACCTCGGAACACCGGCCGAGTACGCATGCTACTAGACCACATTAATATCAAAAATATTATGGAGACTTAAATTTAAAAAAAATAAAGAAATTAAATAGAGTGGAACCTCTCATAACGAGCAACAATCATAACGAGTAACTCGCATAACGAGGAAATAAAATTAAAAACGTTGCTCCCTTAAAGAGCGAAACATTCCCATAACGTACGACGCAGAGAGGGAAAGTCGATTTTTCCCGATGCATTAGTCTGTGTTTAGCATTCGGTCTGTTAGCGCATTGATTTAGTGTATAATCACAAATTTAGATTTCAGACAGTATTTGTAATAGTTTTATGTGCAACGTTTAATAATCCTGTTATTTAAAAATCTGCTGATCGATAGTAGCGACACCCTTGAAAATACATTAAAAACTCGAGAAAAAAACATTATTTTTCCCTGTCACGTCTGAAACGATTTTCATACATGAGTGGTGCCTTCACCTCCTCTAAATCACTTGACATTTTATAAAATAAAAAATAATTTAAGATAGTTACGCCGGGGACCCACACTTTTTAAACATCCTTTATATTATTTTTAATCCTTTATATTAACTCGTGGTTTCTGTTTGGTTGATTGTTTGCTTGCTTGTCGCCAAAACTTGCTTACTAGTAAGCTAGCAAGCTGAAATTTTGCAGGCAGTTTCGTGCAGATGATAAAAACGATGTAACATAATTTCAGTACGATCGCATGTACCGTAATTAAATTATTGAATTTTTAGATTATTTTATTTATCTCTATGTATCAGGTTAGATTTTTGAGATGGAGTGTCGCGGTGCGTATTATATTGAATGACCTTTCCTGTCAAGCAATAAGGTGCGTATTTTCTTGACAACACTTTTTATAAACATATTCCTGATCGGTGCGCATTATATTAAACACGTTTTACGAGACAACTACAATTTTGTATTTTTGGATGGTCTTTCGCTGCGTATTATAATGCTCATTCTTTTAGTTATGTCTTGTACATAAAGGAGTTATAGACAAAAACTTGGTTTTTTATTGTTTTTTAAAATTATATTATCATTTTCGTATATTGTTAACGATAAAGACATGTACAAATAATGTGATTGAAAATAATGTTGATCTTCTGAAGATTCAGATTGCAAAAATTTTGAAATTTTCAGAAATTTTATTATAACAAAGTTTGAACAAAATTTAGCAGTTGATGGAGAAAAAGCATTTACTTTATATATTTATATTATGTCTTCTTCAAATTTGGTTAAATAAATAGAATTTTAATGATATTGCTTTACTCGGGTATCTCACACAGATAACCTATAATATAAGAAGTGACGCCTTTGTAACATGGAATATCATTCATTGACCATCCAAAGTCCCTGAGAAATTCAAGACAGTTTTCACCACGGCCTCCATTAGGTTCTCTTGATATCCAGTTGATGTACTTTACAGGTGTCTGGCTGTATCTGTTGATCCAGTTGTTCTCCAATAACTCATCACTTCCACCAGTAAGTACACTGTCATATTGGGTAAAAGTATTCAAGAATCTTACAATGAACTGATATTCCTCAGCAGTGTCTATCTCGACAAGGTAACCTCCGAAAATTTCACACATGGCCTCTGCGTCTCCCACTACGAGAATGCTGGAATCTGCCGATAGGTAGTAGCGCCGCCCTTGAAAGACATTGGAAACACGGAAGAACTTTGATTTACCTCTTTCAAGGCGGTCGGTCACAACAGCCAGTATCATTTCTTGTTTGGCAGAAGATGCCGTCAGATGCTCCAAATCAATTGACATTTTTTGAATATAATTTAAGACAGTTACTTGATCCGGTACTACAGCAGTGACCTCAACCGTTAGGGACTTACTTTTCTGGACCCCGTTTATGTTTTTCCCCCTGACCTCACATTGGTACACACCAGCTCTGTCTTGCTTCGGATAGTCCCACGTGAGTCTCAGTTTAGACGTTCCGTTACCAATGATCTCGCCTGAATCTACAGCCCCTGAAGAGTTATAAAGTCCAAAGACGGAGTCGACCAAACCAAGCAGATCATAAACGGGGCTTTCCGTATTGTTTGAGAAGAGAATTCGTATTTGTGTCGTCAAATAGAGTGTGCTGTCCTTGGTTGAGGTACAGTCAATCTGTAGCTTTTTTATTAAACCAATTTCTAGAATGGTTGGACTGGTTACAAACTTCTGCGCTAGAAACAAAATATGGCAAAGATTCTTCTTTAATTTATATAATCTACATATATTAAAATATTTTTAAAAAAGTCATCAATAGAAATGTATTCGAATTGCATTTTGCGAAATTTATCGGTATGATTTAAATAGACGTCTCTTAAATGCACTTTTTCTGTGCATGATTCACATAGTTAAAATAAGTTTTAATGCCTTTTACCATTCGTAATTTAAATATAATTTTAAAATGAAACAAAAACTCTATTATTTTTTTAACTGTAATTTGGGATTCATATGTTACACCTTGGTTTGATTAAAACTGCTTTAAAATATTACAAAAGAACGAAGAAAAATTAAAAAAATTATTTTGGTGTTCTCAAAACTCGACTTTTAAGTGTTGTAAAATTTTTGTTTTAAAAATAATGTTTTAACGAACATAAAAATTTAACACATTTGTTATTTTTACTATAGGAGCACATTTCAAAGATTCCACAAGACAATTAACTCGTATCCTTCAAAAACAATATTTGATCAGTTTAATAACCAAATTATATTAACATTTTGTTTATTTGATTCAATTCATTTGCATTATCGTCTTTCTCTTCAAGAAATTGTTTTTATAAGAAGTCTGCTGTGCTTCCTATTATAGAATCGATGCAAATTCTTATTTTTAGGTAAAATGTTTGACATTTGTATCTATATGAAAAGAGTTCAGGTTTGTTTTGTATATCAGTCTTCACTTAGAAATATATTTTAATAAATCTTTTTACAATTAACAATTAAACACTTCTAATTAATTGATTCTAACCTGCACTTGTTATTGTAATCAGTGTGCACAAGAAAAGTCCAACAGAGGTCATTTTTTAGTATTTTGATACAACACTTTAAGACTGTTAGACTATTTTTTTTGGTATGTTGACTCTGCTGCAGTATCAGGGATAATAAGCTCAAAAACATTATTCGGCTTATATCGTGGAACATGTGTTCCACTGATTGTCATACTACGCTGTCGTCACACTTCATTTCTTTTTTGTTACATCAGGTGTCAGAACAAAAAGTAATTATATACACTCGGTAATGATACTTATATTTTATTTTTTTTAACAATAAAAAAATTCATGACAGAAACCTTCAGATACTAAACTTGTTGTGGCAACAAAATCAACCTCTGTATACCTGGTAGTTTTTTATACCTGAGTGTGTTGTATACCTGAGTGTGTTGTATACCTTGATGTGTTCTATACGTGGGTGTGTTGTATACCTGGGTGTGTTGTATACATGGGTGTGTTGTATAACTGGGTTGTTGTATACCTGGGAGTGTTGTATACCTGGGTGTGTTGTATACCTGGGTGTGTTGTATACCTCGGTGTGTTGTATACCTGGTTGAGTTGTATAACTGGGTGTGTTGTATACCTGGGTGTGTTGTATACCTGGGTGTGTTGTATACCTGGGTGTGTTGTATAACTGGGTGTGTTGTATACCTGGGTGTGTTGTATACCTTGGTGTTTTGTATACCTGAATGTTTTGTATACCTCGGTGTGTTGTATACCTGGGTGTGTTGTATACCTTACTGTGTTGTATACCTGGGTGTTTTGTAAATCTTGCTGTGTTGTATACCTTGCTGTGTTGTATACCTTGCTGTGTTGTATACCTGGGTGTGTTGTAGGAAACTCGCAGTGGGCCATGGATAGTTTTAATTAAATGTACACGTTTAACGTAGTTCACCAATTTCATTTAAATTACAACATATCGTGAGAACGGTACAACAATAATTTGATGCTTACCTGCGACGCTCACATAATTGCGGAGTAAGTTTTATTCATACTATAAGTAATTGTATTACCAGTGCTAAAAATTGTTTTCTTTTAATATAGGCTAGTATTTTAAAAATTTTAAGCATTTAGATTTTCAAAATAATAAAAAGTTTATGACTCCCTGGAGAGGGGACGGGATGGTGATGTGTACACTATGTACTTTCATGTCACAAAGAACGTTTTAATGACAAATATATCGATTATTTAAAAGACCCCAGTTCTGAGTTAATGTAAAGTTTTCAAAGTATCTGAATTTACTTTTGTGAAAAGAAAATATTATCATAATTTCAAGCAAAAGTAAATCAATGCCTGTAAATTATCAAAATATGTCAAAGCTAAGAATAGAAATTTGTTTAAGTGTAGATTTGAAGGACTTAGTAGTTGGAATACTGCGAATTTGTAAACGTCCTTTTTTTTTCTTCTTTTTTTTAGAAGTTAACGACCTTTCGCCAAATTTTTTAGTGCGTGTTAGTGACAGAGAGAATACGTGTGTCTGTAGAAGTGCGTAGCTGACGAGTGTATGAGTAGACAGAGAGATGTTCAGTAAGATAGGAAGGGCATGAGTCAGAAAAGAAGTTGTGGAAGAGAACTGAGAGTTTGAAATATATTCGGCCTTTCAAATGAGGCCAATGAAGTGAATAAAGTAACGGAGTAATTTGGTCTTGTTATTCCGCCCAAAGAGCTAGCATAGCAGCTGAATTTTAAACTTTCTGTAGTGTTTTTCAATGCATTGTTTATGGGCATCTAAGAGAAGAGAATTACATACATAGAACAAGCGCACCGACTAGAGCTTTTGTTGAATTAACTGTTAAGTATTTACGGATTTGGGGTGATCTGACGGATGGCGGTGTAGGCACAGCGACAGATGTGATTGATGAAGTCATTAGCAGACATGTTGTCAGAAATAATGTAATAATACGTTTCGAGCAGTAGAAATAGCGGTCTTGTATACAGTACCAAAATAAAAACAACCGGACCCAAAACTGAGCCTCTTTCTCAATGCATTATCTTACAATAGTTTGTCTCTTCATATGTCTATTCAGATGGGCAAGTTTTAATGATATAAAGTTTAGCTCATCAACTTGAAATCTTGGCTACATTAGTAACGCTATTAGTTAATTATTATTATAGTTTCCACTTCATTTAAATTAATACATACTATGGTTTTCAGTAAAAATGTCAAATTTAATTACATCTATTTAGTGTACAAATATTTTAAAAGTAAATAAAATTTAAATCTTTAAGTTAGGGCTGAGGAAATTACGCTAATTAATTCATTAATCGTTAAAAAAATGTATCAAATAAATTTAATGAGATCGATTAAAATTTGATTAATATTTAAGACAATATTTCTCAGATTTATCAAAAATTTACATTTTTGTTCCTTACAAACTTTTCCCTCGTATTATTATTATCGATTTAGACATGCATCGATAAAGAAAAAGGTTTTCTTCCTTATTTCTTGCATAGCAGAACGAATTTGCTGTGTTACGTCACAAAATTTGGGAGCCATGGATTTAGCGCGACTTAACCGATTTCGCGAAATGATGAATCAAAACTTAAAGGGGACAATATATGCGTTACAAAAATATAATTAGTCGAAATTAATCGATTAATAAATTATTTTTTTTCATGATTAATAGAACCAAAATTTTTTTATCAGTACCACCCCTGCTTTAAATAGTTTCAAATTATTTTTTTTTAATGTGGCATTTTTATTTCTAACTTTTTGAAAATTAATAAAATTTAACTTAAAATCTAATTTCATAAACATTTTGTTAAAGTAAACACATGTGATCAACAGTTAACAACAGTTTTTCCCATGCATTTAAAACTGTTCTATATGTCATAAAAATGGGAGGAACACATGACTTCCTGACAGGCGTGACCAACATATTGGCCAGAGTGAAGTTACGTTCTTTTCTGCTTAAATTCAAATCATTTAGTTTTAAATCCATTTTTCCCGAATAAACTTACTAAAATGATTGATAACATGAGTATCAAAAAAGCATTATTTTAACAGATGGCGCTCCAAAAGCCATAATTTAATTAATTAGATGAAATAATTTTAAATAATTAGATGAAGCTAAATGGAAAATATTTATTTATATTACATCTTCTGGTCGAAATCTGAAAGCCCTTTTATGTTTCAAATTTCAAGTATTTGCTTATTGATTTGTAAAAAAGTGACGTTTTGGCAGTTGAGGTTGTTTGAATTCCAATGATGACGAAATTAACATCTAGAACTTCAATTTGAATTTTCGACATCGCTGAATACAAATACTTTAAATTATTGTTAAGGACCCTAAGTTGTAAGTTTAAATAAAATTAATTTTTTTTAAATAAATAAACATGTTAACGTAAGATAGCACGCGCATTCAACATTAATTTGACGAGTAAAATAAAATACATACGAACTTATAACTAATAAAAATCAATTAATGAACATTATTTAAATATTATTATGCTTAAATCAATGCCGATTTAGATTAAAAAGGTATTTTAAAGTACATACATACACATTTACATCAATGTTATAAACTTTTGATTCAATCCCTATTGATCCCGACAAAAAATATATGTTTCTGCTCTATACAGGCTCCTGATGTACGTAGGTCTACAGCACTGGCGACATTTTTTAGCTTTACAATAATTGATGGTACACCGTAAAAATCTATCTACACACTATCACTCAAACCTTAAAGTAATGGAATTTTATGTCTAAACTTTGACGCATCTATTGTTTCTCGGGACATTTTTTTACATATAGTAAAAAGTAGTATGTTGACGTCTTATTTCCTTTGAATTGTTCCGACTCTATTAATGATGAGACTAAGTGTTATGAAAGGGAACGAACACGATGCATTCATTCAGTTTGTAAATTTATTTCACCCATCTTTGAAATTCAAACCAAATGTCTCAGAGTTATCGAAGAATTGTGGTTCCTATTTTTTGATATTTGCTTATAATCTGTATATCCGAGCGAAAACGTAAAACTTAATTTTCAAATATTTCCCATTTTTCGGTTAGCCTGAACTTTTGCACATATTTATATATTCCATTTGAATGAAATAAAACTTATTTAGCCATATAAAATTGACGAAGAAAGTGTTTTGTTCAGATCTACAGCTTGTTTGTTTCTTTTTCTTTTTTACTCTTAAAAGTTGAAACCTTTCTCTGATGAAGAGATATACTCCAATAATTAAATCGTTGCCTCGCATATTTTTTTGTAGACAGTTAAATCATAGCAAAAAATATATTCGATTTGAACAGCGCAATTCTTATTTAGCTATTTAAAATTGACTAAGAAAGCGTTTAGTTCAACTCTACAACTTGTTTGTAAAATTAATATAAATGTTGTCTAAAAAAATATAAGGAATTAGTTAAAGGAGTAAAATTTGCTTACAATCTTAGTTTAGTTGGTTTAAATTATAACATAAACATAACACGAAAAGATATGAAGATTTCAAGGAAAGAAACGGCTTTTTAATGTTTTAATTTTATTTATTCACTAATTTGAAAGAGCGCTAAAATTAGAATTTCTGAATGAGGTATTATGAAAAAATAACGTATTTTTCCATAGGAAAAGGTAAAAGGTATTTATTTAACTGTATAATTTTGAACTTTAACACTTAATTATCTCAAAACTACAAAAAATATCACATAGACGTTTATTCTTTTGATGTTTTTAACTGTTTTCAATAATGCATACAGACGGTACTCTTTTGCCAATGTGGCATTTTTAACATCAATTTAAAATCAATTTTCTTACCTGTACCTTGTAAATTTGTATATGTTATTTTGTGAAAAAATAAAACTAAATAAAAACTATCAAAAGCAACTATATTTCTTTGGTTAAGTTGTAAAGAATATTCATTATAGTAGAATGTGTTCCTCGTAAATTAAGAATAAACTTCATATTAGGGCGAGAGTTGTTCAGAATTTACAATCTAGAAGCTAAGGTATAGACACTACAGTTGGTATACCACACATCCCATGACTGTTCATGTTAGTTTAACTATCACTTCTGTACTGAGCTCATTATTTATTTATTACTCTTTGACACTTTGCTTATATGCTTAATCGCAAGCAATAAGAGAGACATTTTTTTCGGTAATCCTATTTATTGTAGGCCACGCTATTACTAATGCTAGAGGCGGAGGCAGTGATATATTCTAAAATGTTATTTTCTTGCCATTGCGATGACTTCGTGTTGAATTTTAAAAAAATAAATATTAGAAAAACGTTCATTATTGGACACACAGCTTTTTCAATAAATGTTCAATTTTAGATAATGCCATTCTCTCAAACTAAATTTTTTAGTGGTCACACATCATGCTTTGTTGTTTATCTGATCTGGTTTCACCCGTGTCTTTTGGCAACTTTTTGACTAAAAGTTCTGGTTGCATGTGGCTCCTGTTACACCCTGCTCTGATGTCACCATGTCATAGCTGCATGATGTTTTAGTGACATCATTGTTCCTGTAACTCCCTGACAAAAATATCAAGGGACATAATATGAAAATCATTGTGAGGGACAGAAGAGAAAAAATATATTGAAAGTCATAAGAATTCAAGCATACTGTTGGACAAAAGAAAACAAACATATTGTGGGGCATAATAGAACAAGCATATAGATGGCTTTAAGAAAAGAAACATAAATAAAGATGTGCAACATATTCAAATTAGCTCCGTATATCCTCATTATTTTTCAGGGGAAAATGTAACGGAATATTAAGAGAAATGTAAACTAAATATTATAAAGTTTCAAAACGTGTCAAATTTTAAACATTTTATGTGTGGTGCAAAAACAAGGTCAATAAGAAATGCTTTGATACAATTACAAAATCAAGAAGAAGTTCCATGAGAAATACAGTTATTTGAGAGTAGCAAGAAATCTCTCGTGATATACGCCCATGGGAAAATAAAAATGATATACGAATTTGTGGAAATGTCATGAAAAATACGTCTATGGGGAAGTGACATACGACTAATTTTTATACACATTTTTATTACCGAATAAAGATTGTAAATTTTATTCTCGCATCTGATATATAACAGAAAGAAATGATGTGCTTTACAGTTGGACTTAGTTGTTCCACGATTTGATTTGTAAAAATAGTTTTGAGCAAATTAACACAGACAACTTACCGAAAGAATACTGAAACAGTTTTATTTAAAGTGTTGTATCAAAAGACGAAGAAATGACGTCAGTTGGACTCTTCTTGTATACGCTGGTTACAATAACAAGTGCAGGTAAGTATTAATTAATTATTAGTGTTTACTTGTTAGTACTAAAGAGATGTATTAAAAGATACTCGATATGACCCCGCGGCGTAGAATACGCCACAGACTTGCCAATAGATAGTGCGAAGAAAGGGGGCGAAGAACGGACACAATTTGCACCACGAAGAAATGACAACAACGCAAGTGAATGCAAGACGCATTGTTGGTCTCGAGACATGCGCACTACGGTTAAAATACCGCACCCATTCCGCACCATCCTAGCGTGGGTCATTCTTCATGCTTGCTTGCTTGCGTCGTCTTGTGTTTGTCTTAACATCTGGTTAATTATATATATAGATATCGAAGTGAAGACCAAAGTATAAACAAACCTAAACTATTTTCATGTATATAAAAATGTCAAAATTTAGACTTTACGTGTTAGAGCTTGCGTCGTGATGTTAAAAAAATGTATTTAAATAATCTCGATAAAGATAACAAAATTTCCACGGAAGTATCAGCTACAAAAACGTTCTAAGTTACTTTTATGTTATAATACATTCAGGTACATTTTTTTTAATACACACAATGTTGTTTTTAGATCATTGTCTTTTCTATTTATTTTTTTATTAAATTTTCCAATAGTAATTAAAAATAACAACCATTTGAAGCATCCTTTTATATTCAAAATTTTAAAAAAATTACAAGAATAATTATGCGACACAAAGAAGTTGAATTTTCAGCACACAAAAATGTTGTTGTTTTAACTGTTCTTCGTACTTTCGTAATATTTATAAGCAATGTTCATCAAATAAAATTGTACTCAATATATACTATTGTTTTTAGCAGTGAAGATTTTGCACGCTTTAATTGACAACTGTTAGAAGCGTCAAGTTATTTTTAATTAAAAATCATCTTTCAAATACAAAATGCATTTAATAGTCGTGCAGAGACAAAGCTCATTTTAAAGGCATCTAATTTTAAGCATGTAAAATTACTGATAATGTTAAAATAATTTTTTTTAAATTATCTTTCTTTCTATCTCAAATTTTTAAAACAATGTGCATGTTTTTCAAATGAAAGTAATAACTTTCCACAACTTTTTTCTAGGCCAGCAGTTTGTAGCCAATCCAACCATCCTAGCAATTGGTTTAGTAAAAAAGTTACATATAGAATGTATCGCTACCACGGACAACACAATCACGTTGACAACACAAATACGAATTCTCTTCTCAAACAGTGCATACAAACCGGAATAGGAATCGATAACTCTTCAGGGGCTGTAGATTCAGGCGAGATCATTGGTAACGGAACGTCTAAACTGAGACTCATGTGGAATTATCCGAAACAAGACAGAGCTGGTGTGTACAAATGTGAGGTCAGGGGGAAAAACATCAACGGGGTCCTGAAAACTAAGTCCTTAACTATTCAGGTTACTGCTGTAATACCAGATCAAGTATCTATATTAAATCATATTCAAGAAATAACAAGTGATTTAGAGGTTCTGACGGAATCATCCAAACAAGAACAGATACACTCTGAACTGACCGACCGACTTGAAAAGGGGAAATCAAAGTTCTTCCGTGTTTCCAATGTCTTTCAAGGGCGGCGCTACTACTTATCCGCATATTCCAACGTTCTGGTGACGGCAGACGCAGAGGCCATGTGTGAAATATTCGGAGGTTACCTTGTTGAGATAGACAGCGCTGAAGAATATCAGTTCATTGTAGCATTCTTGAGAAACTTTACTCAATATCAGCTGGTACTTACTGGTGGAAGGGATTCAGTATCTGAGAACAAGTGGATAAATACCTACAGCCAGACACCAGTGAAATATATCAACTGGGGTCGGGGTGAGCCTAATGATAGACCTGGTGGAAACTGTATCTCATTTTGGAGTTTAATTGGGTTCGGAATGAATGACCATCCATGTCTTAATGGAGCGACTAATTATTTTGGCGGTTATCTTTGTGAAATTGAAGAAAGGAGAAACAAGTTAATTTCTGAGTAGCGAAATACTTTAACAAAAAGAATATTTTACTTGCTAATTTCCAATTTGAAATAAAAAAAAATATCTACGTTTTATTTATTTTACCTAAAATATATTTCTTTTAATGGCTCATAAATTTTGAACTAAAAATTATGTGCTTTTTAAATTCTCGACACCATCCTTTTCTGATTATGTGATCTGTATGGCCAACAATTAATAATAAAAAATAATTTAAAATATACTACTTATATATTTTTTAATTAGTTTTTACATTTTATTGTAAATCTTTTGTCACAGCACATTTTAAATTTACGGCAGTGTTCCCAAAGTGGTCCATACGGACCCCCTGGGGTCCCCGGTACAATTCTAGTGTTCCGTGGAAAATTAAAACTGATTCGGGAGTCCCTTAACAACGCCAGGGTGTCCGCGCATATAAAATAATAAATTTGTGATCTTTTTGTTTCATTATTATTATGGAAAATAAAATAAATTACAATAAATAAAATACTATCTGAATTCTTTTTCTACTAAGTAAATACCATTTTATGCGCTATCAGTCATCGAATACAATATTTTACCTAGAAAAGGTAGTAGAACTTTGATAATTTTCACAACTTCATCCAATCAAAATACTAACTAATTTATTGAAAATTCAAGTTTGATGCATAATAAATGTGGAAGTCATAAAAGTAGGTCAGAAAAATACAATTTTTTAACGTGAATCAATGAGGGTTGCAAGATTTGTTAATTTTCGATGTGTCGGGAAGTTATAATCATCTAAATGTGTTTCCTATCATCAAATTATTTTCTGAATGGTATTACTGCAACATTCCAGTGAAAATGTTAATATTTATTAACAGTGGTTTGTTATAACAGATAAGAAAATGATTGAGCCAAAGAAAAAATGCCTACAATATAGTGTTGTTGAATATTTGAAGTGCGGCTCAATGTTTGGAAACGGATACGAAAGGTGAAAAGTTATTAAATGGATTAATAGATTTTTTAAAGTTAAATCTATACCCTTGACTTTATGGCATGTTTAAAATAAGCTGTACCGAATGTATATTAAGTACATCTTGTCATTCATCGACATCATTTATTCGCAAAAAAATCTTAGTGAACGTTATCATGGATAACTAAATTATGTCATTAGAGCAGTTAATAAAATCAAAGTGACAGACCTCAGGGAGAGATTGTTTGCTCAACATTGTTTGGAAAATGAAGAAAACTATAATCGTTACTAATTCACACAGAAGTCCGTTGGTTATATCTAAAAGTGAATGTTGAATTTTGAAATCGATTTTTATTTTATCTTTGATTCAGTTTTGGAATTCTTGGAAAGCAAAGGCAATGATTTCCGACAGAAAGAACTCAAAAATTGACATATTCTATATGACTGATTATTTTACAAATGTAACAAAACCAATTTGAACTAAAAAGTGACCAATTAAATTTAATCAAAACCGAAAGCATAATATCTGAGTTTGTTTCAAAAATTTTTCTGCACAAACAAAATTTGGGAAGAGGAGAATGTTCTCAGTTTCCAAATCTTTCAAAATTGCAAGTAAGAGATATAGACGTGTTTGCTTACTGTCAACACGCGGTGGCTGCGCGCTCGACTGGCGAACCGATGGTCACGGGTTCGAATCCATGTCAAGGCAAGGATTTGTTCCCGGGTCCTAGGGCGTCCCTGAGTCACCCAGCTCCGAATGGGTACCTAACACTAGTTAGGCGGCTGGGTAATGCGTGGAACCCACAAAGACGTGGCCTGTGAACGCTGCATCACTTGCCAACAGATCATCTGTCATGGTCTGTGGACGCAATTATCTTCTGCATAGAAGGAGCGTCTGTATTGATAAGATAAGATAAGAAGATAACACTTAATGGCTCTTCATTCAAAGTCCGAACAAAAAATTTGAAGAAATTCTTCACTTGGATATTCCCAACTGGCAGTTGAACCCTTTTGCGCGTGGACAAAGTCAGATCACAAATACAGATGAATCCATACTAATACAGGAGCAGCTTATTGAAATATCAACAAATTAGGAACTTAACCCAATGTTTGAGCAATGATCCCACAAATTTTGGTTATAAAAACCGATCCTAATTTTATATCCTGCATTATGGGTTATTGTACAGAACTTGACTGCTTTCCCCTCTCCTTGTTTGTTGAAACAAGGATTCAGTGCCGTTATGAACTTGATTGCACACAAAAATAGAAACCGACTAGAAATTAGTGCTCGTTGGGGATTAGTGGTTGCTAATCACAAACTTGATACACTCATAACATTTAATCACGTTCATCCAAGTCATTACTTGTTTTAAACTTTATTTTTAACAAAAGTTAAAGTTTAGCAATAAGTACCTTTTCATCAAAATGTTGCTTTTTATAATTTGTATTTTTTATTATGCTTTTACAAATATGTAGTTTTTTTTCACTTGGGGGTCCGTGGGCAAGTTTTGACTATAAAATGGGTCAATGGTTTAAAAACGTTTGGGAACCACTGGTCTACGGTATCATAGTGTTAAGATAACGGCTTTTAAAATATATCATAAACTCGTTGACATGTTCCCCTACATTTTTAAATACAAATAATTTTTAATTTACATCGATGTTAGCTCAGAATAAAAAACGTATATGTAAGGTAAAATATTTTTAATCTGAACATTTAATTTATAAGGTCATTGTATGGACAATGATATTGTGGCTTTAACACCGCAAACCGTGGATAAAAAGAGAGAGATCAATTAAACATAGAAGTTCAGAACTTGATACAAGCCACAAACTTGCGTATCGGCAAAATGTTCAAACTGAAACAATTAGACTCATTATTTAATCCAAACAAAAAGCAAGCGAACACAGTTTACGTAATCTGAAACCCAGTTATGCTAAAGTTTTGTTTTGATGTTCACTCACCAGCTCTGACACGTCAATGTCATCGGAGCATTCTGTCTGTAGCAATTCAAACACATTGATCAATGCAGTACATGTGTATAATAAACCAAGCACATTCACGTTTCACAACGCACGCTCCCTTGAAGTAAACTATGAACAGCCTAAGACAAAACACATCAAACTACTAATATGCACTATCAGTATAGATCCAAACACAACGTCACAGCAAGCAATAAGTCTTAAATACTTAGAAATACTTTTTTTCATAAATGGAAAAGTTTTTTTCCCCAAATCTCATGGATGCAAAACTTATTTTAAGAAATCGATTAAAAAATCGTAATGATTTACAGATTTAGTCATTAAAATTATTGTTTTGTCTGTGGTCAGTATCAGGGTATGAGAATCCCTGCTCATAATTGTTATGACATTGTTGTTAGCTCTGGTCAAGTAGTGACTTAAGAAGAGTTCACATATACATAATGATAGGAATTTTAGTCACTCATAATAGCTAGGAAGGCAGGCTGGCTATATATAGTGTAGTGTTGGGAGACACACACGAGATAGAGATAAAGGCCTAGAGAGAGAGAGAGAGGGGAGATCATAGATGAGTGTTTGAACTAGCCTTTACAGATAGACTGGGTAGCTCTAGTATCTAGTAACACATCGAGATGTACTCGAGTGTCTAGTGAAGTAGTGGTAGTATTAAAGACACAGAGTCAGTTGTATGCACTTATGAGTAAGTGGCATTTATAGCTGAATATGTTTATTGCCTGAAGCCTTGAGGGAACTGTGAATGTACTGCTGCTTTAATAAAGACTTGAATATCAGTTGAACAAGAATCAAGACTTTGTCTTATTTATCCAACCCAGTTCGCAACATTCAGTAACTACCGTTTTTATTATAATATATTTTTAGTTTTGATTTTTATACCTACAATTATTTTTGTTTCAATTTTTTGTAAAGAGATTAGCCAAATAGAAAATCTGCAATTTCATACTTTAAACACACTTGAAAAGACAATTTCATACCAATACGGGAAATGTCTGTGAACAAGAATTCAAAATGAATTCACCTGATTAAACATATTCTTTTCAGAAAAGTAATTGTTTCTAATAAAAAAGAATTAAAATGACGTCGCTATTATACAAGATGATAAAAAAATTTTAAATGTACTTATTTTACAAAGTTTTAAGTGTATGGTTTCAAATTTTGGTCACACAATTAAAAAGGAAACACTTATTTAAATTTAATAAAACTCAAATTGTATAATTTATGCGCGTCTATCAACGCAGGTTCCAAACTCCAGAAATAGTTAATTATTTTGACTGTCATGTATTCTAAAGGTAAAGGAACGATAATTTCTCTGTTTGACTGTGTTAGACAAGTTAACCACAAGCGTGAATAGATGCTATTACGTAACATACAAAAGAGACAAACAAATGATTGGAGTGAGGAATGATCTTGCGGGGCAGATCAGGACTGATTTGGGAAACTGCACATTCAGAACGCTTATGTTTTTCATACACTGCATTTTACATAGGAAGTGTTCGTTCGGAAAGACTTAAAAAGTTATTGTGTACCAAACTGGTCGTTTCTGCTTTGAACTTCATTCGCTGAGACGCACTCAATCATCGCAGTTTTAAGGTGTTACTTAAAGAAATGCATTCTCAATTCTGTGACTTTCCAAATCACACAGCATTGAGGTGCCTCAGCTGCGCTTAAGTCCTGTTTCACTTTTACCAGCTCCGAAAGGAAATATGTTTTCTCGCTGAAAAAGATACACATAATCCACTGATGACATATCCTATTGGGCTGTACAATTTGTCATTTGTAGTCACAATCACATCCATTATGAATGAACTAAACTTGAAATTAGTGGGAAAGATCAGGATTGAATCTAAAGTTTTTAATTTCCATCTAAAGTTTTCTTATGTATTTTGAACTTTTTCATTCCAAATTCACATTCATTTTAATAAATTGTTTTAAAATAAAGGAGAATTTATAACTTAATTTTAAAATTGGAATTTAAGTAGATGATGATGTGAGGTCACTTTTAATGGGAGACATCTTCGACCTTGTCCTGGAAACGATCGTTTGGGTGGGGGGCGGGGGTCTGCCAGCTATTAGGTTCCTTTGGTGGTGGGATATTGTTGCTGGGAGAATTTACGGGAAGCTCCAATAAGAGCACTAGGCTAGGGGCTGCTGATTTTCTTCCACACGTAGGTTCATTAGGCTCACGTTGGATTCATAAGTTTCAATTAAGATTTTAAAATAAAAAGTTAATATTATTTTATAGTTTATTATTGAATTTTTATTAGTTTTAATAATTAAAATAAAAAGAATTTCTCATGACAAAAAGAAACTTCAAACTATTGAATGATTTTCATATTATTTAATACGAGCAACCAAGCCCGTCCAAGGACGTTCACCCACAGTTCGGTGGCATGTTGTAACTCCCCTTCAACAGCCGTCTCGACCGGCATACATGTGCATCACGCCAAAAATGCATCACTTCATTATAGTTCAAATAAATAACTCGTAGAAACAAAGCTTTTGACTATAAATCCCAACGCGCATAACTCAAAAAAAGTCTTGGAAGAAATACTGCACCAAAAATAACTCGTTTTGAACGTCCGCGTAAACTTGATATGATTGGCTGTATGAGTCATGTGTTTTTGAGAGACCAATCGCTATAGATGACGGGACAGAACTTAACCTTTTATTATATAGGATTTTTTAAAAAAATGTGTGTGCTAAATAGACTTTGGAAAATTATAATAAAACACATCATCATAAAAAAATTATTAAAAATGAAACTCCAAATAAAAATTAACTTAGAGCTGAAAAATATTTCTCACTCTGGTATCTCACACAAATACGACACTGTTAAATCGAAGAGCTCCTTGTAACAAGTATGGTCAACCCTCTTCCAGCCAATATCTCTATGGAAATAGAGACATTTTGCACTACGCCCGGCATTTGGTTCCCCTGCTTACCATTTGATGTATTTCACTGGTGTCTGACTGTAGGAATTGATCCAGTTCCTCGCCAATACCTCATCACTTCCACCAGTAAGTACAATCTCATTCATTTTGTTTAAAGTTACTCAAGAACCTTAGAATTAGCTGATAATCCTCAGCACTGTCTATCTCAACAAGGTTACCTCCGAATATTTCACACATATCTTATCTTAATCATAAATTTTATCTATTAATCTGATCTTTATTCGGACCCGATAGTCTTAGTAATCGAAAAACCTGATTTGATAGGCTCAATAAGAGAGGATATTAAAGAATATATTTTATATTTTTCAATTTAAAATTTCTGTCAAGCTCTCCTGGTCGTATGGAAGTGTGTAGGCCTGAGGTGCAATCGATCTAGGGAGCGATTCTCAGTGGTGGAGTCTTTTTAAATCCATTTTATTAACTTCACCACCGTCTCTGTCTCTCTATCTTGGGCAAAGCGGAAAAACAGAAGTAAAAAATGACCCACTTCCGTCATGCCATCGAGCTGAAATTTGGCACATGGACCCGTATCACCTAACAATGCATCGTATCAAAAATTCAGATCGATCGAACGTACAGTTATTACATTAATGCATTTTTTGTTTATCTATATAAACTATATGTAGAACGCTATCGTTTACATTTTACGGGTCACTTGACTTCACCCCAGTCAGAGGTGAACACATCTCGTGTTTTAACCAGGTGTACCGGCGTGCTTTTGTTTACATTTTGCTTGTCACGCTGAGCTCGGTCCAGCGATCGGTGACAAGACCTTTCTCCTCCCCCCCCCGGGTTAAAAGCAAAGGGGAGTTAAGAAAGATTCAGTCTGTAAATATTTGTCACGTTTGAACATAATCAATACTTTTAGTTATGTCTCATATATAAGGATTTATAGTCAAAAACTTTGTTTTTTCGGGTTTTTTTTATTAAATTTTTTTAATTGTCTTTTTACACTCAATTTTAGGATACTGGCAAAGAGTTATTTCTTCGTGTTCGGTTTTTTCATGATTAATCTTTTTTGCTGGGAAGGCCATCCCGTATTACAGACAAAGCAGGAGCAAGGAACCAATGGACTATTTAGTTACAAATTACAGTCTTAAATTAACTGCTAGCAATCATTTTATTTAAAAGGACGCAGGCTGGATAGGGCCCCAGTTTGAATTAAAGCCAGGTTCCCTGTGTAGTCTTAATCCGCCTCTGCTTAAGGGATTAGTTATAGTCGTACCATTAGCGAAGCCAGTTTTATAAACTGTCTGAAACTTTTATTAGTCCTAGTCTAGGTGCACATAAATTCTCTGTGAACATGTCTTGAAGTTTAATTCTTAAAATTTCCACATGTGTATTTCATCAAAATATTGCTATTAAATGGGTATTTCAATAAATAAAATGTTATCTTAATAACCGATATCTTACATTTGTTAAATGTTATCACAAATAGTGGGTCTTAACATTTATTTATTTTTCATGTTTTTCCCAATGTCCTCTAGGTAAATAATTTCTCTCCCCATTCCAATAATTTAAAAAAAACGTTATCTCCATCATTTCAAATTTCAGATAATCATAAGTCAATAGATATCAGCACAATAACCATAAAGTCACTAAGGATATCGACATATAAATCTCATCTTTTAAACAGGTGACCTTCGTCAACCGAAGCCCTGCAAACTCCATACGAATGTAAATTGGAAACAAAAACAAACAAAAAGAAGAATATTGAAATGTTTTAAGATAAAGTGAAGCATTTCATACTTTAATTTTGGAATCAGCACATATTATTTAAATAAATACCTTAGTTATAAAAGAGAAATTTAAAAGTAAGTGAAAGATTAAAAGTTAAACCTTCCAAGAGTCAAAAATTAATATTCTTTATTCATCAATTTCACACATATATCCCGAAAAAATGTCATTTATTCCACTCGAGCATTTATAATCAGCCATTTTAAGCCCACTGTCCATCCAGAAATAGAGACAGTTTTGCACGGCGTCCTTCATTTGGCTCGCCCGTCGCCCAATTGATGTATTTAACAGCTGTCTGGCTGTAGGTATTGACCCAGTTATTCTCCAATACCTCATCATTTTCCGCCAGTAAGTACCAGCTGATATTGGGTAAAGTTACTTAAGAATGTTACAATGAACTGATATTCCTCAGCGCTGTCTATCTCAACAAGGTAACCTCCGAATATTTCACACATGGCCTCTGCGTCTGCCGCCACCAGAACGTTGGAATTTGCAGACAGGTAGTAGCGCCTCCCTTGAAAGGGATTTGAAACACGGAAGAACTTTGATTTCCCTCTTTCAAGTCGGTCGGTCAGTTCAGACTGTATCCGTTCTTGTTTTGCAGACTCAGCCTTCACATTCTCTAAATCACTTGACATTTTTTGAAAGGCATCAAAGATAGTAACTTGATCTGGTACTACAGCAGTGACCTCAACAGTTAGGGAATTAATTTTCTGGACCCCGTTGATGTTTTTCCCCCTAACCTCACATTTGTACACACCAGCTCTGTCGTGTTTCGGAAAGTTCCACGTGAGTCTCAGTTTAGACGTTCCGTTACGAACGATCTCGCCTGAGTCTACAGCCTCTGAAGAGTTATCGATTCCTAAGACGGAATCGACTAAACCCAACAGATCATACACCGGTTGCTCCGTATTGTTTGAGAAGAGAATTCGTATTTGTGTTGTCAACGCGATTGTGTTGTCCTTGGTAGCGGTACATTCAATCTGTAACTTTTTTACTAAACCAATTTCTAGATTTGAGGGGCTGGCTACAAACTGCTGACCTAAAAACAAAATGTAAAAAAAAACGATTTTTATTTGAACATTGGACTTTTTTAAAAAGAAGCTTTATCGAGATGCAAGTAAAATATTTTTTTTTGAAGAGCACTAACATTTGTCTTGCTGCATGATTTAATAAGCAGATGCTTATTTAATTTGAAGAACTTTGTTTTTGCAAGATCATTATATTTTAAAATATTATATGATGCTCTTTATTATTTTGTGATGTTTAAATCTTTAGCGTTTCGTTATTTATATTGCGTTATTAAATTTGATTTAAATGGATGTAACATATTAGGAAAGTACGAATGGCCATTTAAACAAAAATTTTGGTGTGCTAAAAATCCGTCTTGTTAGTGTCGCATAATTGTATTTTTATATGCTTTTGGAGCATAACTTATTACTTCAAATGGTTTTCTTTAGACTTCAGAACTGGAACACATTTCAAAGATTCGACAAAATAAGTAACTCCTAAGCTATAATTTTTTATATTGATACAGTTTATCTTGTTATTTTAATAAGCAAAAAAAATAAAATGTTTATTGTTTGTTGGATATTGTTTTTGCGTTAAATGTCACTAAATTGATTTTATAGTAATAATTTTGTATGCATGTTCTAATATTGTAAGTCAAACTCTGAAATTTTGTATATTTATAACAAGCGAACTGGTTTATTTATTTCTTAGTTTTCGCATTGATACTTATTATTATTTTAAAAAAATTATCAAATACTCAATAAAGAATTAATTGATACTAACCAGCGCTTGTTATTGTAATCAACGTGTACATGATAAGTCCAACTGACATCATTTTTTTAGCCGTTTGATACAACACTTTAAAACTGTTCCAATATTTTATTGACATGTTTTCTCTGCTGCAGTATCTGCTGCAGTATCTCGGATAATGAGCTCATTTTTAAAAGAATAATAGAGTAGCACAAATACATCTGTCCAACTAATCGCCACATGGCGCAGTCGTCACACATCATTTCTTGTCTGTTACATCAGATGTGAGAACAGAAATAGTTAATAATATTATTTTCTCGTCAATTGGACTTACATTTTTAGTTGTTGCATTATGAACATTGAATGGCAGTCATTTTCCGAGACAAAACTTGTTGTACTAACAAAATCAACATCTTTGTAATTGGGGTGTTGTAAAGAAAAAAGAAAAGCACTCAGTGCAGCCCTTACATTATCTTATCTTATATGTTACAGACGCTACTTCTTTACTGAAAATTACTGTGTTCTACGCTTATCCATGGTTTATGTCTGGTCTGTAATTTTTATTAGAGTTTTAAATGTTGAAAGACCGTATCATATCTAATTATTTGTAGGCGTAAAAATATCGACATTTTCTTTTTGCACAATGATTCCAGGAGACACTGGTTCAACAAAGTAACTTTTAATTTGAACTCTATGTGCATCAATTTACATAATCGTTATCACACGTCCTCAAACAGAAATACACCAGTCGGCCTTATTCTTCTATCTTTCATCTTCTCACGTGACTCCTTTTTACCTTGCAATCTCCCTCCCTCTCACGTGACAGACAGTTTGCTTTCTTGCTTTTTTTTCAGGCAACCCATTCAACATTATAATACGAGACGTGAAGATCCAGAATATGGGTTTTGTTCTTGAATGCGGAATAAGAAAAGTTGTTTATCATCGTGTCTATCTGAGGGTTGTATTAAGTTATCTTTTTGTTGTATTTCCAAATTAGAATTAATTCTTTATGTATTATTACTACTTTGCTATTTGTTCTTCTATCCTCTAGTGTTTGAAGGTTTAATGATGTAACTAATGGTGTTACTCTTGTAAGTTTTGAATATTCTCCAGTAAAGAATCTGGCAGCTCATTTTTGGATTTGTTCTAGTTTATCAATGTTTTCTTTGGTTGATGGGTCCCATACAGAAGATGCATATTCTAGAACAGGTTTCACCATTGTGAGGTAGCATTTTACTTATCTTATCTTATCTGTTTACAGACGCTCCTTCTATACAGAAGATTATTGCGTCTTACGCTTATCTATGGTTTGTGTTTAGTCCTGCATTTTTATTACAGATTTAAATGTTGACAAAGTGTTGGTTTTCCTGGATTCATCAGGCAACCCATTCCACGCCCGAATTCCGGACGGGAAGAAGGAAAACTTGTATGTGTTTGTTCTTGCATACGGAATAAGAAAGGTGTTTTTATCCTTATGTCTATCTGAGGGCTGTATTAAGTTATCTTTGTGTTGTATTTCTAAATTAAAATTAATTGCTTTATGTATGATTACTACTTTGCTCTTGGTTCTTCTATTCTTACGTGTTTCAAGGTTTAATGATTTAACTAATGGTGTTATTCTTGTCAGTTTTGAATATTCTCCTGTAATGAATCTGGCAGCTCTTTTTTTGAATTTGTTCTAGTTTATCAATGTTTTCTTTGGTGGGTGGGTCCCATACAGAAGATGCATATATTCAAGTACAGGTCTCACCAGAGTGAGGTAGCATTTTAGTTTTATATCTCTATTACATTTGTTAAAGTTTCTTTTTATAAAGCCTAAGGTTTTGTTTGATTTTTTAATAACTTCATTGACATGGGGATTCCATGATAGTTTCTCATTTATTAAGACTCCTAAGTATTTTGCATCTTTAGTTTGGGTCAGTTCTTTTCCATGAATGTAATATTTTGAATTTATTTGTTTCTTTTTCTTTGTTACTCTTAACAGTTGACACTTTTCTGGGTGGAAAGACATACTCCAGTTAGTTTCCCATTTTATCAATTCATCTAAGTCTTTTTGTAAAATTTTGCTATCTTGTTCTGATTTAATTGTTATATAGATTATACAATCATCAGCAAATAACCTAAATTTTGTACCTGTTGAGATGTTGTTGGGTAAATCATTTATATAAATTAAAAAGAGTAAGGGACCTAGCACAGTTCCTTGTGGAACTCCTGAGTTAACCTTTATTGGTGCAGATTTAGATCCATTAATTATTACAGTTTTCTCCCTGCCCAAAAGGAAGCCTTGGATCCAGTGATGTAAGGAACCTGAGATTCCAAAGTAGTTAAGTTTTTTAAGTAAACTAAGGTGGTGAACTTTGTCAAATGCTTTTGAGAAGTCTAGTAATATTATATCTATTTGATCATTTTTGTCTAAGCCTTTTGATAGTTCATCTATTAAACCTATTAATTGTGTTTCACATGATCTGTTTTTTCTAAAGCCGTGTTGATGTGGGCATAGGGCATTATATTTGTCAAGGTGGTTAACTATTCTACTATATATTATGTGTTCTAGTAATTTACAGGTGATACTAGTAAGTGATACAGGCCTGTAATTACCAGGGTCTGATTTATCCCCTTTCTTAAAGAGTGGAGTTACGTTAGCTAATTTCCAATCCTGGGGCACTTTACCCTGGTTTAGAGAGGCTTGAAAGAGAACTACAAGGATTGGGGACAGTTCATTGCTTAGTTCTTTTAATAACCTTGCAGGCAAATCATCTGGGCCAGTAGCTTTGTTTATTTTTAAGTTTTTTAGGAGTGAATGTATACCTATCTCATCTACAGTTATGTTACCTATTTCTTCCATTTTATTTAAATTTATTAAAACTTCTTTGTCGCCTGAGGCAGAAAAAGATGATGCAAAATATGTGTTAAGGATATTAGCTTTAGTTTCATTATTAGTGTAACTTACTAATTAATTTCGTGACGGAGACCCGTAAAATAGAACACAACAATAGAGCGCAGATGAAAATTGGAGGCGATTGTTCTAATTGATACTAATGTTTCAAGATGGACAACCAACGAGGTATAGCGCTCTTATGTTTGTTCCCATTTGTCTTCGCTCTTTCAACGTGCGCTCTTTAATGTCGTGTAACAACAATTTAAGGAAGAAAAATGTTCCCCACAAAATTGACACAAGGCTTGAACTAAAAACATATTTTAATAATTAATTGAATAAAGTTTGTTTAATTTTAAGTCGTATTAATAATTTAAAAAAAAATTTCTTCTCATTTTTGAACGCGTCCAAAATGTATGTGTAATTTGGCTTAGTTTTGTAACTTTCAAAATTGAAGTCAAATCATTATTCAATAATTATTTGAGCTGGAAAAGGTATAACGTGGCATTTTGACTTTAAAATAATTTGAGTAAATACTTACTATCTTAAACTCTTTTTTTAAAAATGAATTAAAGGATTCACTTGCTTACCTTTATTGCTGCAATAATGTGGAATTATGAACTGTAGACAAAATACTTGAATGTAAAAGATTATATCTTCAATAATATGCTATATAATGGTCAGATCAGACGTTTTACAACGTTGAAAATTCGTCGCTGCAGTTGCGCAGGTGCGGTTCTGATTGGCGTCGTTCAAAATCAACTTTACTTCGGCTGCCGAACGTACGCATCAAGCGATCTATCAGTGAAAATCATTTCATACGAAATCGACAAGACCGAATCGTTTTCGTGTTAAAAGATATTACAAAAGTACCTATACTGTTAAAAAATATTTCAAAAAATTACCTATACTCAAGAAAATTAAGTTTCTTAGAGTACATTATGTTCACGTAGACATGCATGTTTACAAGCCTTTAATAAATATAAATTGATTATAAATATAACAAAAATATTAACTCAAAGACATCTAATAAACATTGTCCTCTAAAAAAAACAACAACAACAAAAAAAAACAAAAAAAAACTAAAACAAAGAAAACCCATCTTTTGATTTTTTTGGAGAAAAATCTTACCCCCCCCCGCACTGGGGTGGAAAGAGTAGTGAGGTGGGGTTCGTCTCACCAGCTTACTCCATGGTGTCGGTATGTCAAAGCCCAGATGGCTTTATTTCATTTAAAACAAAAGACACCGCCTCTTTCATGTACAGTCTTTTTATTCTCTCTCCGGTGGGGCTGTTTCTTTTCTTTTTTTTCCAAATATTTTCTATTGTAGTTTGTTTGGACAGTTTTGTATTGCATGTTGACTGATATTTTTTTATCATTAAGTTTTCGCATTTAGCGTATTTCATTGTATTTCGTAATTTTTTTCCATGTGAAAAAATTGTCGTCTCTTTTTTTTACAAAATCGTACACAGTAAAATTTTAGATTTTTGTGTCAACCCTCCTGATATTCTTACCGGGGCGGACCGTCCCCCCGCACCACCCTAGTGAAGTTGCTCACAGAGACAGTACGAAGAGAAACAAAGACAGGATAAAGAGGTAAAGAAAAAATTAGGCTGCAGCTAGAAAAATTAAGAATTAGAGAAATAAAGGAAGACTTAGAATTTGGGGAAAAAGACTTTAGAATCTTAAAAAATAGGATGAAATTAAACTTCTTAAAAGCCTTGATGCCGAAAATAAAAAAAAGTTATAGACGAGTTAAACCACTGCCTAGAAAATATTCATACACTCGTTTTTGTGCTAAGAAATGAACTGTCCTTTAAAGAGAAGGAATTAGAGGGACACAAAGGGACTTTTATGAACTAGAGTCAAAATTGTGCAGTGTTCAAAGTAGACTAGCGGAGCTGGAAATGAATGCAAGGAACACAAAATAAAACTAGATGAAACTGAAGTTGAGTCGGGGAACTTAAAATTAAAATTACCAAAATGGACAGCCTTTTAGCTTAAAAGGATGAAGAAATTTCTAGCTTGCTCAAAATAATCAATGATAAAGATGATAAATTGGCAAACATAGAAAGAAATCAAAGAAATTCAAACCACATCAAAGCTAAACTGAGTCAAGACTATAGCTGAAAAAGAGGAGCTATTTGAAAAATTAAAGAGGGGGCTTAATGAAACAAAACATAGAAACCACAGATATTGTATCAACACTTGCTCAGAGGGAAGAGGAGAATTGTGAGTTAACCCGAAACGTAGCACTCAAAGAAAAAGACATGGCTGAATTGTGGAGAATTATAGAAGAAAAAGAAGAAAAAGTTTCTGATTTAAGTCTGAGGATAATGGAAAAAGATGCAGAGTAGCAGGTGTTATGAATGAAAGACTAAGATGCTTGAGAGTTTTGTTGAAAAATGTTATGAAATTTTGATTTTAAAAGAATCACTGATAGAGTATAGACTTAGAAGAAGTTATAATTGAAAATCATCAATTAATCCTGACAAAAGATGATCACAGGGAAAAATATTATTTACCCAGAGGAGAAAGATGATGTGAAGCACTTTGAAAATCAATAAGTTATAGTCGCCCTGGGATCAGAGACAAATTTTGATCACTTGACATTAATACAGATGATATAACAGTTAATGATGATGATATAGAAAGGGAAGAATGGACCAGATATATCGAAGGGGAGAAATTTACACTGGTGAATATTAATTATTGAAAAACTGAGTGTTGCTAAGGTTATAAAAAAATAGCACACCTAAGGATGAACAGAAGGATAACAAGGTTAAAATAAATGACGAAGTTAGCTGTAATGAAGATGAAGGAAATGATGAATGAGAAAACGAACATAATAAATAGAACCGAGGCATTGGGGTTGGAGAGAGATTTGCCTTTGGCCCAACAGATCGTTGTTGTGATTTGCTTGACAGAGTGTGTGCTTATGATGTCACAGACAGGACTCGTGCGAAAGAGTCGCCAAGATCCGTTTACAGCTCAGTTTTGGGCATTAGTTTTCCTTTTCGGTTAATGATAACTGGTTCCCTCATTAAAATATGTTCCAGCTTCGTGGGTGGGTATGGCTTGCTGTTGAATATATTATTTTATGATATACGTTAAAGTGTAATGGGGTGTGTCAAGATGTAATCTTTAAATATGATAATGGTAATACTGAAACCAGTTACTGTGTTAAAAGAGATAAGTGAGTAGACCTGTCCAAAATATATAGGGAAAAGAGCAGTGATTTCCACGTTAATGATAAGTAATTTTTTTATTATGTACAAAAGAAATATACCACCATCTGAACAACTATTTTCAATTCGCTTGGGTTAGGTATCGCTCGTATTTTTTATGTCACGATTTGTTTTTTTTCTAATGATAATGAATTTTTTGCAACAAATGTTTTGTTTATGAATAATCTCATGTAACTTTTGTAAAATTGTATGATTCTAGGGAATGTTACTGCTTGATTTCAGTTGTTTTGGCATATGTATGATGATTGAGGTTATGAATTTTTGTTTTATATTACATATTCCTTATGATATGATAATATGCTGATTTTAAAAGAAGCAGTGTAGTTTTAGCAGGATACGATGTAACACCTATATTGCGTCTCGTGATGGGACAATGAAGGTTATATTATGTGCGCAAGGAGTGCACAGCGTGTGAAGATACTGATGTATAAGAAAATACAATTATAAATAATTGTTTTTATATAGATAGATCATATGATTTTATGGATGAATACGATTGTATCCCGATAGTTTGTCTCTTGCTGGGACAATAAAGAATTTGTTATGTGAGCAAGGAGTGCTCAGTGGATACTGATGTAATGGGAATATAGAAGTATACGTAATTGTTGTTATGGATGGGTAAGTTATTAGACCCATCAATTATGTTTTGTGCGGGGGACAATCAAAGAATAGTTCTTTTTTAGAAAGAATTTGTGTGAGCCAGGAGAGCTCAGTATTGAGAATATTAATTAGAACTGTTTAAAAAAATGTCAATAAAGCAGTATTTATAGCTTATCAATAAAAAATAAATGCAGGCTAATTTTTACTATACAATACGAAGGTTCCTTTTAAACACACGTTTCTGTCAATGTAATTTTAAAAAAGATTATAATTTTCAATCGTTCTCAAAAAGCTATTTTTGTAAAAAGTCTTATGGTGCCATCAATTAATAATAACATAATTGGAAGCTTAGACTAAATGAATAAGTACGTCTTGAAATATTAAGAAAATGATATAAATCTTTTATTGAAATAATTTTTTACCGAAGATTCAATTGACTTTTTTCTCATTTAAAAAAAAACCAAAAAAAAACAACAAAACACAAAACTAACAGAATTCCCGTATTAAATCAATATAATTTAACAATAATATCCATGTTCCTTATCAAGAAAAACAAAAATGTTTCTGACTTGTTTGTTAACAAAAATGAAGCACAAGTTTCTCTTACTAATATAAAGTTAACATAAATTAAGATAAAACTTAGCCGCAGTTTTATATCCAGGAACTCATAAAAAAAATTGCACCTTTATGGCTCGCGGTTCAGTAAGTACACAACTTTCAAAGTGTACTCTAGTAATAATATGCCAAGAACGAACGTGATAGTTAAACTCACACACACCAAAAGAAATACAATATTTATAGGATGTGTTCGTAAAACATCTGTTGTGTCTACATTCCAGATGGTAAATCCTTAACAAATCTCGTTACAAAAACAAAAAATCATTAAAAAAACGAAGAGTTATGACTGCGTAGTATGTCAAATCAGTTGGACAGATGTTGTTGATCGAAGTTATAATTCTTATCATGCTTGTGAGCACATTATCCCAGATACTGTAGTGGAGACATCAAACCAATAAAATATTGGAACACTTTTAAAGTGTTGTATCGAAGTTTAAACAAACAAAAAAATGATTTCAGTTTTCTTGTACACACTGATTACAATAACAAGTGCAGGTAAGTATCAATAAATTTGTAGTGTTAATATGTGGATTTTTTTATATTAATATATATATATATATATATATGTATATATATATATATATATATATATATATATATATATATATATATATATTAAACTATATAATTTGCAATTGTCACGCAAGTAGTTTCTGTCAGTCAGTCCCGACGCTACTAATTTTAGAAAGAAGGGAAAATAAATTTACTGCACCAAAGCATCAAAAGGTCTGCAAATTAAATATGCGCTGTAAAAAAATATTATACGACGTCATTGTTTTCGCTCATTTTTTTTTAATTTTGGAAAAGGGAACATTGTAAAAAGAGGATTAGATGGTGGTTAATTATAAAATCAAAAAATAAAGGGAGCGCCTTAGGCGCCCTGCAACCCCTATTATAAAATACTTTGTGTACATTTCAGAAAGTTTAATATTTCGTATTTATCAAACAAGGACAAGTTAGTTGGGCTTTTGAAAAAGGTTGGCGAGTTAGGCGCCCTAAAAAAAGTGCATTTTTTAAATAAAATAAATAGATTTCAGCTGAAAGCTTCCGTCATTTTTGACGGTTGTACGCTAGTATATATATAATATGATATACAGAGGCTGAAAAAACCACAAATCTTGACGCTTATCGTGTTTATAAAATGTAAATAGTTTGACCTAAAATAAAAGAATTTGCATCGGTACTATAAAAGGAATCACACAAGAGTACTTAAATCAGAAAAAAACAAAAATGAAACGATCTAAATCAAATTCACTACATTTTAACATATTTGCTTTTTAAAGTCACGAGATAAAGGTATAAATAAAGAAGCAAAGTTTTAAGATAATTGTGTTGCCAAAGCTTTAAAATGTGTTGCTATGAAAAGTAAAAATAATAAATGTTTAAAGTATTATTTCATATTCATAAAAACATTATTAAAAAGAAAAACAATTGATTTTCCTCAGCACTGTCTATCTCACCAACAAGGTAACCTCCGAATATTTTACACATGGCCTCTGCGTCTGCCGTCACCAGAATGTTTGAATTTGCTGACAGGTAGTAGCGCCGCCCTTGAAAGACATTAGAAACACGGAAGAACTTTGATTTCCCATGGTCAAGTCGTTCGTTCAGATTATACACTATCAGTTCTTGTTTGGCAGAAGCTGCCTTCAGATCTCTTATATCACTGGAAATTTTTTCTAAGGAATTTAAGATAGTCACTTGATCTGCTGCTACAGCTGTGATCTCAACAGTATGGGAATTAATTTTCTGAACCCCGTCGATGTTTTTCCCTGTGACCTCGCATTTGTACACACCAGCTCTGTCTTTTGTTGGATAGTTCCACGTGAGTCTCAGTTTAGAAGTCCCGTTACCAACGATTTGGCCTGAATCTACAGCCCCTGAAGAGTTATAAAGTCCAAAGACAGAGTCGACTAAACCCAGCAGACGATACACGGGTTGGTCTGTACTGTTGGAGAAGAGAATTCGAATTTGTGTTATCAACGTGATTGTGTCGTCCTTGGTAGAGGTACATTCAATCTGTAACTTTTCTACTATACCAATTTCTAGAACGGTTGGACTCGCCACAAACTGCTGCCCTAGAAACAAATATTTGTAAAAAAAATAAATATCACTTTAATTGGAACTTTTGTGTATATTTTTTAATTAAAATAAAAAAGAAAACGAGAAATATATATTTTTTTACTTCAATAGCACAAACAGTAGTTTGTGCTGCATGATTTAAGCATATGCCTATTTAAAGCACTTTGTCTTTGCAAAATGAATATATTTTAAAATAATATATGATGCTCGTTACTATTTGTCATTTAAATCGAGAAAACGCTTCATTTTCAAATTAGTATTTATACTTCACATATTCAAATTTCAGTATTTATACTTCACTATTAAATGTTATTTAATTGGGTGTAACATATTAAGAAATTATGAAAGCCCATTAAAAACAAACATTTGGGTGTGCCACAAATTTGTCTTCTCTGTTTCCTATGGTGGTAATTTTCAATAATAATTTTTTTGAGAATAAAATTATACTTCAAATTTGTGTTCTTCATACTTCCGGTAGGAACACATTGGAAAGGTTAAGTTACTCATAAAATATGCTTTTTTTTAATAGATACAGTATTTCAGGTTAGTTTAGTAACCAAACAAATCAAAATATTGTTTATTTTTAAAAAAAATCATTTTATTATTGATTTTGCGTTGAATTTCAAGAAATTGTTTTTATTGTAATTATTGCCTTTTTCTTTTTTAGTACCAAAGCATGTTTCAATACTTTAAGATAAAGTTTTTAAAATTGTATAGACATATAAAGCGTTCTGGTTTCTTTGTTTCTTAGTCTTCACATTGATATATCTTTTAAATATTAAAAAAAAACAATCAAATTAACACTTCGGAAATAAGTGATACCAACCGGCACTTGTTATTGTAATCAGTGTGTACATGAGAAGTCCAACTGACGTCATTTTTAACTCTTTCGATACAACACTTTAAAATTGTTCCAATATTTTATTGCTATGTTGTCTCAGCTACACTATATGGGACAATGAGCTCAAAATACATTGTTTTATAATAAAAGAGTAGAACAACAACATCTGTCCAACTGATTGCCACATGGCGCATTCTTGACACTTCATTTCTTATCTGCTACATGAGATGGGAGAGCATAAACAATAATACATATTCGGTAATTATATTTACGATTTGTTGGGGTGCAATATGAAAATTAACGGCCAGACTTTATCAGAGACTAATGTGTCGTGCTAACAATATCAACATCTTCATAACTGTAGGAGTCGTAAAGAAAGAAACTCACTGTGTAGTGTTCTGATTTAGTGACAAAGAAACGTAGCATTGTTTTTCTTGCATATGAACTTGACCTCTTTGAAAAACAAAATACCGTAAGTATAAAATAAATAAAATAATTAATTAATTACCATGCTCAAAACAACATAGAGTTAAGGACAGAAAAAAAAATGATGGAGTGTTATGACTGAATATAAAATATTTCTTTAAGAAGGAAAATGAAAACAAATATATATTTGAAATACTCTTGGGCTCAGATAATTTAGAAATTGCCCAGAATAAACAACAGTAGGAACCATTCCACATATTTTCTAGCCACAAAAAACTATCGAACAGTATGAGATGCATCGTTTTTATAAAAAGTCATAGTAAAGCTCGTCTTAAACAAATTTTCTTTATGTTTCAATGACCACGCTCTTCTAAGTCAAAATCAGTCGCCAATGGGCCATCTCCCAGCACAGAATCCTCTCTCTCTTGAAGGTGACAAATTACCTCCTGTTCTCACTGGACATTGGTAAGATATCCATCTTGGTCCTCTTAGATCTCAGTGCAGCCTTTGATAAAACATCTCAGAACCCTTTAAATTTAAGAACATCTGGTTCAGTTCTAGTTTGGTTTTGATCGAACCTCTCCAATAGATCGCAAAGAGTCTCGTTGATGGCTGTTTCACTCACGGATCTGACATGGTATATGGAGTGCCGCAGGGCTCCGTTTTGAGTCACGTCCTTTTAATACTCATCATCATCATCATCGCCCTTCGTCCCATCTGGGGCATAGGCCGCGAACAAAGTCTCTCCAGGCATCCCGGTCCTGCGCCAGTCTCTCAATCTGCCCCAGCTGTGCCCGCTCATTTTTGTGTCTGCCTCCAGTTCTCTTCTCCAGGTCATTTTGGGACGACCTCTTTTCCTCTTGCCTTGGGGGTTCCATGTGAGGGCTTGTCTCACAATGCTGGATGTAGGCTTTCTGAGAGTGTGGCCAATCCATCTCCATCTGCGCTGGCGTATTAGCTCTTCCACTGGCTCTTGTTGTGTTCGTTGCCAGAGGTCCTCATTGGTTATGACATTTGGCCAGCGGATTCGGAGAATAGCTCGGAGACATGTATTTATAAAGGCTTGAAGCTTTTTAGAAATGGCTGCTGTTATTCGCCATGTTTCTGCTCCATACAGTAGGACAGGCTTTACTGTGGTGTTGAATATCCTGAACTTGCTATGAAGAGTCAAGTTGTTGCAGTTCCAAACTTTTTTTAGCTATTTAAATGATGATCTTGCTTTGCCTATTCTCACTCTTACATCGGCGTCTGTCCCTCCTTGTGTGTCGATGATGCTTCCAAGGTATGTGAAGCTATCCACCTCTTCCAGATTTGTTCCTTCCAGTGTTATTGGAGTGTTGCTTGATGTGTTTATTTTAAGGACTTTGCTTTTTTCCCTTATGGATGTACAGGCCAAGGCCAGCAGAGAATTTTGCTACATCGTTGGTTTTCTCCTGCATCTGTTGCTGTGAGTGCGATAATAAGGCCAGATCGTCCGCAAAGTCCAGGTCATCCAGTTGTTTCCACAGTGTCCACTGGATACCATTTCATTTCTGCTTTGTAGACATTTTCATTATGCAGTCGATGGTTAGCAGAAATAAGAATGGTGAAAGCAGACACTCCTGTCTGACTCCGGTCTGTACCTCAAAAGCCGCTGTTGCTTGTTGGGCATGGACAATTCTACATGTAAGTCCTTCGTAGGAAGCCTTAATTATGTCAGTCAGTTTTTGTGGTATCCCGTAGTGTCTTAGTAACTTCCACAGGGTTGGCCTGTCAACACTATCGAAAGTCTTCTCATAGTCAATAAAGTTGATGTATAGTGTTGAGTTCCACTCCAGGGATTGTTCCAATATAATTCTCAGGGTGGCAATCTGGTCAGTTCATGATCTATCTTTTCTAAAACCTGCTTGTTGGTCTCTAAGATGGGTGTCTATTGCGTCCCTCATTCTGTTTAGCAGCACTCTGTTAAATACTTTGCTTGGTATGGATAGCAGAGTTATTCCTCTATAGTTGGAGCAAGAGCTAAGATCTCCTTTCTTTGGGAGCTTAATGAGATGTCCTTCTTTCCACTCCGTCGGAATCTGTTCTTCCTCCCATATTTTCTTGAAAAGAATGTGTAGCATTGCAGAGCTAGTCATAATATCTGCTGTCAAGGCTTCTGTTGGTATTCTGTCTGGACCAGCTGCTTTGCCTTTCTTTAGTTGTTTAATTGCTCTGTTTATCTCTTGTTTTGTTGGTATACTGCAGTCTATTTCTAGGTCTTGATCGCTGGCTCTATGTTGAGTTTGTATTGTGGGGCTGGTCGGTTGAGGAGTTCTTCAAAATGTTCTATCCATCTTTTTTTCTGACCCTCTTCATCAGGTATAGATTTCCCATCTTTAGTTTTAACAGGTCTCTCTGGATTTTTGAACTTTCCGGATATATTTTTTTATTGTACTGAATAGTTCTCTTGTGTTTCCATGGTAAGCTGCCTCTTCTGCTTCAGTTGCTAGTCCTCCTATGTAGTTCTTTTTATCTGACCTTATACTACGTTTAACGTCTTTATTGGCTTCTGCGTATTCTGCTGATGCTCTAGCTTTTTCAGTTCTGGTGCGGCTGTTGTTGAGATTTGCCTTCTTCTTTTTCCTCTGTTGGACTTTCTCAATGGTTTCATTAGAGATCCATTCTTTATGCGTTTGTTGCCTTGGACCCGACACTTCTTCACAGGTGGTCGTGAGTATTTCTTTGAAGCTTTTCCAGTTTTGGTCAACTGTTACTTCGTTGCCAAGTTCTGGTAAGATCTGGAATTTGTTTGTTAGCGTAAGTTTGAACTCATTAAGTTTTGGTCCCCCTTTCAAAAGAGTAGTGTTAAAACGTTGGCGCTTGCTTCCCTCACTTGTCCAATTCTTTTTCAATTTGAGCCTTAGTTGGGTAATCAGTAGATGGTGGTCTGAGGCTACATCTGCCCCTCTTTTTACCCTTACATCTTGGAGAGATCTTCTAAACTTTTTGCAGATACAGATATGGTCGATTTGGTTAGCCGTTGACATATCTGGTGATATCCATGTTGCCTTGTGGATATTTCTATGCATGAAGAGACTTCCACCATTGACCAGTCCAACTGCAGCACATAGATCTGCTAGCCTTTCACCATTATCGTTCATCTCTCCGAGGCCATTTGTTCCCATGCATTCTTCATATCCATTATTGTTGCTGCCTATTTTTGCATTTAGGTCGCCCATTAGAATAATCACATTGCTCCTAGGACACTTTTGGATAAGTGTTCTCAGTCTTTTGTAGAAGTCCTCTTTGTAGACATTTTCATTATGCAGTCGATGGTTAGCAGAAATAAGAATGGTGAAAGCAGACACTCCTGTCTGACTCCGGTCTGTACCTCAAAAGCCGCTGTTGCTTGTTGGGCATGGACAATTCTACATGTAAGTCCTTCGTAGGAAGCCTTAATTATGTCAGTCAGTTTTTGTGGTATCCCGTAGTGTCTTAGTAACTTCCACAGGGTTGGCCTGTCAACACTATCGAAAGTCTTCTCATAGTCAATAAAGTTGATGTATAGTGTTGAGTTCCACTCCAGGGATTGTTCCAATATAATTCTCAGGGTGGCAATCTGGTCAGTGCATGATCTATCTTTTCTAAAACCTGCTTGTTGGTCTCTAAGATGGGTGTCTATTGCGTCCCTCATTCTGTTTAGCAGCACTCTGTTAAATACTTTGCTTGGTATGGATAGCAGAGTTATTCCTCTATAGTTGGAGCAAGAGCTAAGATCTCCTTTCTTTGGGAGCTTAATGAGATGTCCTTCTTTCCACTCCGTCGGAATCTGTTCTTCCTCCCATATTTTCTTGAAAAGAATGTGTAGCATTGCAGAGCTAGTCATAATATCTGCTGTCAAGGCTTCTGTTGGTATTCTGTCTGGACCAGCTGCTTTGCCTTTCTTTAGTTGTTTAATTGCTCTGTTTATCTCTTGTTTTGTTGGTATACTGCAGTCTATTTCTAGGTCTTGATCGCTGGCTCTATGTTGAGTTTGTATTGTGGGGCTGGTCGGTTGAGGAGTTCTTCAAAATGTTCTATCCATCTTTTTTTCTGACCCTCTTCATCAGGTATAGATTTCCCATCTTTAGTTTTAACAGGTCTCTCTGGATTTTTGAACTTTCCGGATATATTTTTTTATTGTACTGAATAGTTCTCTTGTGTTTCCATGGTAAGCTGCCTCTTCTGCTTCAGTTGCTAGTCCTCCTATGTAGTTCTTTTTATCTGACCTTATACTACGTTTAACGTCTTTATTGGCTTCTGCGTATTCTGCTGATGCTCTAGCTTTTTCAGTTCTGGTGCGGCTGTTGTTGAGATTTGCCTTCTTCTTTTTCCTCTGTTGGACTTTCTCAATGGTTTCATTAGAGATCCATTCTTTATGCGTTTGTTGCCTTGGACCCGACACTTCTTCACAGGTGGTCGTGAGTATTTCTTTGAAGCTTTTCCAGTTTTGGTCAACTGTTACTTCGTTGCCAAGTTCTGGTAAGATCTGGAATTTGTTTGTTAGCGTAAGTTTGAACTCATTAAGTTTTGGTCCCCCTTTCAAAAGAGTAGTGTTAAAACGTTGGCGCTTGCTTCCCTCACTTGTCCAATTCTTTTTCAATTTGAGCCTTAGTTGGGTAATCAGTAGATGGTGGTCTGAGGCTACATCTGCCCCTCTTTTTACCCTTACATCTTGGAGAGATCTTCTAAACTTTTTGCAGATACAGATATGGTCGATTTGGTTAGCCGTTGACATATCTGGTGATATCCATGTTGCCTTGTGGATATTTCTATGCATGAAGAGACTTCCACCATTGACCAGTCAAACTGCAGCACATAGATCTGCTAGCCTTTCACCATTATCGTTCATCTCTCCGAGGCCATTTGTTCCCATGCATTCTTCATATCCATTATTGTTGCTGCCTATTTTTGCATTTAGGTCGCCCATTAGAATAATCACATTGCTCCTAGGACACTTTTGGATAAGTGTTCTCAGTCTTTTGTAGAAGTCCTCTTTGTGCTCTTCTTTACTGTCGTTAGTAGGAGCGTATACCTGAAGAAGATCCATATTGACTTCTTGCTTTTTGGTCTTAAATCTTGCGGTGATTATTCGGGGACCATGGGCTTCCCACCCTAAAAGGGCGTTCTGAGCAGTTTTGGAAATCATGATTGCTACTCCTTGGGTGTGGGCTGCGTTTTCTTCATCATGGCCTGAATATAGTAGCAGTTCTCCTGTGCTGAGCTTCATCTGGCCTGAGCCAGTCCATCGGGATTCACTTATCCCTAGGATGGCTAGCTTATACCGTTGCATTTCGGCAGCAACTTGGGCAGTTTTTCCAGCTTCAAACATGGTCCTTACGTTCCATGTTCCTAAGTTGGTGGTGGTCCTAGTGGAGAGGATGGTTGTCTGCCGGGTGGTTTCCAGTTGGCATTGGCCACCCAGCTTCATTAGTTCTCTGTTACGAGACCCATCATCTCCAAGTTCCAAGTTTCCTATTTTTTTCTTTGTTCACGTTTTTGCAGCAAGGCTTTTTTTACGGGAAGGGATGCTAGCCCTTCGCAAAACCCTTCTCCTCTCTCACCCGGGCTTGGGACCGGCTACGGCGGAGTTCTTTTCATACTGTATACCTGGAAACTTCTTCTACTGCTCAAAAAGCATGCAATTAAAAGCCATTCATTCGCAGGTGATACGCAGCTGTACACACACACACACACACTCATCCCTCTCTTATTGACCCCACTTTCAAGGCCTTGCAAGCGTGCATTGGTGGTGACGTCATGTTGTGGATGGCATTAAGCAAGCTAAAGCTGAAGGGTGACAAAAGCAAAGCACTCCTCTTTGGCAATAATAAATCAACCAGTACCTTTTCTCTTCCTAATTCTATTCAGGTACCCAGTTTTGATAATATATACTTTATATCATCAACTAGGATTCTTGTTTACATTTTTTTTGGTGACAACATGTCTATAAATAACTTTATCAATAACATATATTACTCTGCTTACACCGCCATCCTTCAGATCAACTTAATCAGTTCCTTCAGTTATTGCGAAAAAAACACGTGTCTGTACTCTTTGATCTATTATCCTCTGGGGCTTCGCTATTTTTGACGATTTTTAACTCCCCCCCTACCCCCTGTCACAAACTGTCACACATCTTGGACCCCCCCCCCTTTTCTTTAAAGTACGTCACACTTTCGAACAAAAATGTTGTTTTTTATTAACAAAATAATCAAAATTTAACATAAAACACCGTGACGTCACACATGGCCGGACCCCTCCCTTCCCCATGTCACAAACTGTCACACTTTCTTACACCCCCTCTTCCCCTCTGGAGCGTGACGTACTTTATGGACGGCCCCTTTCAAGCTCGTTAATAGATATGATAAGCTCACTTACAATACATTTTCATTTCAAAAACAAAAATTAAGTTGACTATTACTATACAAAAAAAATTAGTTGCTTGGTATTCATTTTCAAAATTAATTCTGATACGAGTGTAGCATAAGGATGTGTGCTGTAAAACTCACAACGTTGGACGTATGCGGTAATTACTTCTTAATATTGAATGGCTTACTTGACATGTTGTCACAAAATAGGTGAAACTCGTTTGAAATCCATGTTTAATCCATAAAATCAATGTTTAATCCATGAAATCCATGTTTAATCCATGTTTAATCCATGAAATCCATTTTTAATCCATGAAATCCATGTTTAATCCATGAAATCCATGTTTAATCCATAAAATACATGTTTAATCAATGAATCCATGAAATCCACGTTTAAACCATGACATCCATCTTGAATCCATGAAATGTATGTTTATTTAAGACAAAAATTATACTTTCACAATCGTTGCTCTGATCCAATTTTCCCTTGGACAATGTTAAATGGCTTAAATATTAAGGAATATCTATTTGTTAAAAAAAATTCATGCATGTTGTATGTTTCTATGTGCCTATACATGAACAACATTCTGAAGTCTTTTTAGGACTGACCTTTTCAAACTGATAAATTGTTTGCTTTATAAGGTCGGACCTCTTCTGACTTTAGCAATTCACGCTTTGTTTGGTCAGACAAATTATTATTGACTTTAGCGCTTTCTATGGTAAAGTTGCAACGATTTACTCATAACTGCAATGTATAAAAGTCGAATAGATCCTCGATGAGTCGATCACTATACACAAGCATTACAAAATTTCCTGTTTCAACAAGTTTAGAGACTTTGTTTCGAGAGTTTCAACTTAAAATTGTTTCAAAGCGATTGAACTCTTCTAACATATTTTAAAATTCATATTTATGTAAGAACATTGCTATGGATTTCTACAATAATTACTTTGTAAATAAGATGTTTGCTGCATGTTGGACGTAAGAGTCGTGTAAGTACAATATCATTTTTCAGCCTCCCGGTAATATGAAGTTTGGTCGAGTGGCAGCGCGCTCGACTGGCGTACCAATGGTCACGGGTTCGAATCCATGTGAAGGCAAGGATTTGTTGTCTTGACTTATCTATACAGACGCTCATTCTATACAGAAGATTAATGCGTTCACAGCCGCCTTTATTTCCCTAACTAATATTAGGTACCCATTCGGAGCTGAGTGGACTCAGTGTCGGAACATGGGGTCTTTGACTAATATAAGTTTACTACACTGATCACGGGCTTCATTAAGTAACTAGTGTATCACCCGGCAAAAATGACGGGAGTTTTCAAAATACATACACATCAGATTAAAAAGAAACGTATTACAGATCTTGCATTTATTTTATTTATTTTTATTAGATTCATTTATTATTATCATATTGAACAATTTTATGCGGAACGTTCGAAAAGTGTTATTGTTGGTGCAGTAATTTGGTGCGCTGCTTTCTAAAATTAGTAGCACTATAAAACAAAATCGATCGCAGCGCCACCTAACAGCTTTACATCCATTCGCAGCGCCACCTAACAGCATTACATTACGACCATACAGCCAACGGGAATTATGTATATTGATAAGCTACCATGCCATAGGATTCGTGATTACATAGTAGAAATCTTTTAATAGAGATATACGGGTATTCTGACAGGAACTATCTCATCTAATGTTGTTGTTCAATTTTTTAAAATTTATTTTAAATTCTACTTTCCATGGATATAACTCATTGGATTTGACCTAGGCCAACATTATTTACCATCACATTACACTGAAACATTTTAAAGTGTAGTTACTGCTCTATTTATGGTAAAAATAAAATTTTGCTTAAACTTTGTAATGTAAAAAGTGGTAACATCCTTTATTGCGATATGAATTTCTAAGTTTGAGTAATGGCAAATAAAGCAAAACTTACTGTCTTCTCATTACCTTTGTATTTATATAATCCAAATATGACCACATAATTTATGCATCTTCACTGCATACGATCTTGAATTATTCTTTTAATTATTAGTTTCAATGACATTTTTGCTAGTAATTGATTAGTTTTTATGAAAAGATGTTTGTTATATGTGTGTAGCTGGAAGTATAGCAACGTTATACGAAAATAACATTACTTATAAATAAAATTGTGAAAAGTTAGTAGTTGTGTTATTTATTTGCTCAAATCTGAATGATCTTTAATTAGCCTCTTAACAGGTCATTTTCATTAGTTTAGTGTTTAGAGGTACTTGAATATTTTAATTTAACACTGAATTAAAACGTTTGTTACAAATGTTGAATATTGTATCGAGAGCGTTTGCATTGTTGAAATTACAAATGAATAATTAATTTTGAACTTATCTAAGATGATCCAATCGCTTAGGGCTTAGAGAGTCAAAGATAGTCATAACCATTAGCGATGCCAGTTTTAAATTGTGTGTAACTGTTATTCGCCCTAGTCTAGGGGCACAAACTTCTATGTGAAAATGTCTTGAAGCCTAGTTTCTTCAAGTATTCATATGTGTATTTCATCAAAATAAAAATATTGATATCAAATTGGTACTTACATTTAGAAAATGATATCTCAATAACCGATATTTTTCTTTCTAAACAGGTTATCGTAAATATTAAGTAATAACATTTAATTGCTCCCTATGTTCTTACAAATGTCCTCTAAGTGTATAATATCTCGCCTCAATCACACAATGAAAAAAACACCTTATCTACATCATTTCAAATTTCAGATAAATAGAAGTAAAAAAAAGATTTTTAAAAACCACATTTTTATAAGCGGACTAAAAAGAAGAAAATAAATTTTTAAAATTTAAAATTTAAAGCAAGTACTATGGTGTAATATGACTAACAACCAGTGGCGGATTTAGGTTTGTCTGCGTGGGGGGGGGCCAGCAGAATTTCAGGGGGCGCCGCAAAAAATCTTTTTATTCATTAACTTAGTATAAATATTTCTAGGTGCTGAGATAAAATTCATTTGTCTAAATGGCTGGTTCTGCAATGAAGATTAGAAATTTGATATGAGATTCACTCTTATTGCTATATTTTATGTTGACAAAACATTTCTGCTCACTTAAAATGTGAGATTTACTTTAATAAGTTTTCATCTTAAGAGTCTGCTGCAGTCTTAAATATGAAATCTAAAGTGTGTTGTTTATGTTACATACATTTTCAGAGTTGCCCTGTGGCAACTTGCTAGACAAAAAGAAACACCTAGTCTTAAGTAGATATGGTTAATCAATTGAATTTATGAAAATGGTAGTTAATTTTGGAGCTGTTATTTGTGACGAAAGCTAAATTTCTCATAATCCTTAGTGTTCACATTCAATGGCTGATTATCCTAGCAGACTTTAAAATAGAAAACTCAGCATAATACGTTCATAGTCTTTAGGCTAAATAAAACATCTAAAATGTTTTGATAATGAGGTAGAATTTGATTAAATTTTTTATAGGCCTCCAATAGTTTGTTGTACTAACTGCAAGATGACTTATCAGTTTGTTCAGCTTGCCATAAATAGCAGTGACAGTAACTCAAACAAATAACTAAGTGTTAAATAATAAATGCTGCGTTGATCATTCAAAGTACATTATTTAAAATTCTTTTTGTTTAAATCCAACCATTGCAATGAACCTCTTCAATTTTCAAACAATTGTTTTATATTCAGTAGAGTAACAGGTCACTAATGCAAACAAAATATGCAGTATTTTTTAAAAATGTAAATGATTAATAAAAGGCCTAAATCATTAAAGAAA
>CALYLW010002357.1:20000-50421 GCA_944989445.1 Ampullaceana balthica | reverse complement strand
AAAAATTATAATCATTTTGGTTTCCAGATTAACATTAGCCAAACAACGCAGGAAGTTATGACGTCAGCATTTGTGTAGTATACAGTGCTGACTGACTCAAAGAGATATTTTTTGGTGCAGTAATTTGGTGCGCTGCTTTCTAAAAGTAGTTAAAAAATCGTGTGGTGATTAGCACTGTAAAAAAATATTATATAAATGCTTTATGTACATTTCAGGAGTATTTCGTATTTATCATACAAAGGAAGGATAAGTTACTTGGGCCTTTGACAAAAAAAAGTGGGCGCCTTAGGCGCCCTACAATCTCTATTATAAAATACTTTATGTACATTTCAGGAATTGTAATATTACATATTTATTATACAAGGACAACTTAGTTGGGCTTTTGAAAAAGGTAGTCGCCGCAGGCGCCAAGGCACCGCAGCACAACCTAGTATGTAGGATAAAAAGATGACAGTAAATTATGAAATCAGTTCCAAAGAGAACAACTTATTTTTACTAATACAATTTTAAGATCTACTGGTTTTTGTTCTTGTAATAGTTTTCTACCTCAAAGAATGAAATGAGAATTTTAGCTGGCAAAATAGTTCAGTTTAAGACCAGGTAATCTGATGCTAAAAATAATGAAAAACACAGAGACTTTGGTTGAGCGGATCGGTTAGGATTAGTAACACACACATAAAGAGTGCCAATAATATTATACTTATAAATAAAATAAACAATTTACTTTAGAATTTTAAAGCAATAATTTATCACTGGAAGTTTGAGCATCAACTTTGGGAAAATCAATGAACTTTACACAAACAATGATTTTAAGTTCCTTAAATAATTGTTTAAAACTCTAATAAGAATTCAGAACTAAACACAAACCATGGATAAGCATATGACACAATATTCTTCTGTACAGATAAGATAAGATAAGATAGAGCCCTGAACACTATATTAATTGCTTTCTACGTGATTTCATTGGTGCAAAACGATTAATCGTTGATTCAAAGACAACGTTCTCAGCTAGATCACGTTCTCAGCTAGATCACGTTCTCAGCTAGATCACGTTCTCAGCTAGATCACGTTCTCAGCTAGATCACGTTCTCAGCTAGATCACGTTCTCAGCTAGATCACGCTCTCAGCTAGATCACGTTCTCAGCTAGATCACGCTCTCAGCTAGATCACGTTCTCAGCTAGATCACGCTCTCAGCTAGATCACGCTCTCAGCTAGATCACGTTCTCAGCTAGATCACGTTCTCAGCTAGATCACGTTCTCAGCTAGATCACGTTCTCAGCTAGATCACGTTCTCAGCTAGATCACGTTCTCAGCTAGATCACGTTCTCAGCTAGATCACGTTCTCAGCTAGATCACGTTCTCAGCTAGATCACGTTCTCAGCTAGATCACGTTCTCAGCTAGATCACGTTCTCAGCTAGATCACGTTCTCAGCTAGATCACGTTCTCAGCTAGATCACGTTCTCAGCTAGATCACGTTCTCAGCTAGATCACGTTCTCAGCTAGATCACGTTCTCAGCTAGATCACGTTCTCAGCTAGATCACGTTCTCAGCTAGATCACGTTCTCAGCTAGATCACGTTCTCAGCTAGATCACGTTCTCAGCTAGATCACGTTCTCAGCTAGATCACGTTCTCAGCTAGATCACGTTCTCAGCTAGATCACGTTCTCAGCTAGATCACGTTCTCAGCTAGATCACGTTCTCAGCTAGATCACGTTCTCAGCTAGATCACGTTCTCAGCTAGATCACGTTCTCAGCTAGATCACGTTCTCAGCTAGATCACGTTCTCAGCTAGATCACGTTCTCAGCTAGATCACGTTCTCAGCTAGATCACGTTCTCAGCTAGATCACGTTCTCAGCTAGATCACGTTCTCAGCTAGATCACGTTCTCAGCTAGATCACGTTCTCAGCTAGATCACGTTCTCAGCTAGATCACGTTCTCAGCTAGATCACGTTCTCAGCTAGATCACGTTCTCAGCTAGATCACGTTCTCAGCTAGATCACGTTCTCAGCTAGATCACGTTCTCAGCTAGATCACGTTCTCAGCTAGATCACGTTCTCAGCTAGATCACGTTCTCAGCTAGATCACGTTCTCAGCTAGATCACGTTCTCAGCTAGATCACGTTCTCAGCTAGATCACGTTCTCAGCTAGATCACGTTCTCAGCTAGATCACGTTCTCAGCTAGATCACGTTCTCAGCTAGATCACGTTCTCAGCTAGATCACGTTCTCAGCTAGATCACGTTCTCAGCTAGATCACGTTCTCAGCTAGATCACGTTCTCAGCTAGATCACGTTCTCAGCTAGATCACGTTCTCAGCTAGATCACGTTCTCAGCTAGATCACGTTCTCAGCTAGATCACGTTCTCAGCTAGATCACGTTCTCAGCTAGATCACGTTCTCAGCTAGATCACGTTCTCAGCTAGATCACGTTCTCAGCTAGATCACGTTCTCAGCTAGATCACGTTCTCAGCTAGATCACGTTCTCAGCTAGATCACGTTCTCAGCTAGATCACGTTCTCAGCTAGATCACGTTCTCAGCTAGATCACGTTCTCAGCTAGATCACGTTCTCAGCTAGATCACGTTCTCAGCTAGATCACGTTCTCAGCTAGATCACGTTCTCAGCTAGATCACGTTCTCAGCTAGATCACGTTCTCAGCTAGCTCACGTTCTCAGCTAGCTCACGTTCTCAGCTAGCTCACGTTCTCAGCTAGATCACGTTCTCAGCTAGATCACGTTCTCAGCTAGATCACGTTCTCAGCTAGATCACGTTCTCAGCTAGATCACGTTCTCAGCTAGATCACGTTCTCAGCTAGATCACGTTCTCAGCTAGATCACGTTCTCAGCTAGATCACGTTCTCAGCTAGATCACGTTCTCAGCTAGATCACGTTCTCAGCTAGATCACGTTCTCAGCTAGATCACGTTCTCAGCTAGATCACGTTCTCAGCTAGATCACGTTCTCAGCTAGATCACGTTCTCAGCTAGATCACGTTCTCAGCTAGATCACGTTCAATTGAAACTAATGCCAATCAAGACAGACGTTTGTTTGTCATTGTTGAGCGCAAATAATTTTTGATGGGTTTCAATCTACTGAAACTTCTTTCAGCAGTAGCACAGAGTATTGACAAATTAGGGAGACCTGAAGCCATTTGTTTTTCAGTCAAGAATGGCAGAACCTTTTTAAGTTGTAGTTCACTAGATAATGATGCAGGTTCTATTGCATTCAAATCTTTGAAGGTATCATATTCTACGATTGCTTCTTCAAGGTTAATGTCGTGTTTGGAAAATTTTGCATAAACTTTGAAAATAATATTTATTTTCTACCGACATTTGTGATGGATCAATGCAATAGAAATAAGTACCTGTGCTCCAAGAGTTTTAAATCGATCATCTATTTGTCTTTACAAGTGTACCCATGATAGTGAAGTACGTTTCAGATTTAAAGCCTGTAATTGGATCATCAGCCATTTTATCTCTGCTAAGTTCGCCTGCCATACTTTTCTTTTTTGCAATTCACTTTTCTTTAAATTCTGTTTTAACATCTAGTTTGGAACAATTTTCGTTAATAAATGATTTGACATCTACATTCAGAATTTCAGAAGCTTCATCGCTTCTCATTTCAACAAACGTATTTCTTCCAACATGTTGCAAAGGCGTTGCAAGTAGTTGGATAACACGAAGATAACTTTTGTACAAATAGCATCAGAAAAACAAAATAATATTTTGTTACTAAAACAGATAGTCCCATAGCTTCTGCTCTGACACTTCCTTTATATTCTGTTGATTCCCCGAATAAAGTGTGGCTAGAATAGCAGAGAATGATCCAACAGCTGCATGAACTGCATACTTACAGCTTGCACATCTTGTATCAAAAAGTCGTTTCAGAGTATCTACTGTTGATTCATATTGATATTTCTGGTGTTCTTTAAGAGTATGTAGATGTAGTAAACAAGACATAAGGAATGCATACAACCTTAAAGCTATGCCGAAAAACAACTATACATCAGTGAATAGTAACCAAATTCAAAACATGGGCACAACAATTAGGGTGAAAGTTTCTTTATCTGATTTTGAAGGCCACTCTTAATTCCAGAGTATGCATGTCCTCAACAGAGTGTGAAATCAATGTTTCGCTTTTGTAGTTCCGTTAAAATCTTCTCAGCAAATGCGACAGCATTGTTGTTTACCAAAAGTATAAAAGCCTATAAATCTTTCCACAACATGTCCTGAATTTAAAAAAATTAACGTAAAGAAACTGACATCTGATCAATTCTAGATATATCAATGGTTGAATCAATAATTAAAGAAAGGAATTGTGGAGACTTAACTTCATTATCAATTGTCACCGATGATTCAGATGCGAGTGATTGAATTAAATCATTTTGCACATCATGATTTAAAAACCGGTGTTCGTAGGGAGTCCTAAATGTTTCCATTAGAACCTACTAGGGGCGGTGCTTGGTAGACCTTGGTGGGCGCCCCATCTCCCTTCCAGGTCAGCAGAGAACTTTCTTATCGTTAGTCATTCCATTTTTATTGTGGCTTTAACGCGGGCTAGATCCCACGCCCCTCAGCTTGTGAGGCGAGCGCGTATTGACTTCGCTATCCAGCCGCTCTTTACCAAAGTATAAAAGCCTATAAATCTTTCCACAGCATGTCCTGATTTTAAATAACTGAACGTAAAGAAAAACTGGCATCTGATCAATTCTAGATATATCAATGGTTGAATCAATAATTAAAGAAAAGAATTGTGCAGGCTTCATTATCAATTGTCGCCGATAATTCAGATGCGAGTGATTGATTTAAACCAGATATTACAGTTTCATCATTTGAAATACGATATTTAGCTACCAGTTTGGTGTTGATTAGAAGTTTCGTGTTTAGCAATATTTTTTTCTGCTCTAGTGGCACCTTTTTAGTGTTCATCGAGGGTGTCTTTAGGGGGCGCCGATTTAGACCCAACAGTGGCGTGGGGGGGCAAGCCGCCCACCCTGCCCTATAGCTTAATCCGCCACTGCTAACAACGTGGGGCGGGCGCTTCTCAGGCTTAACTAATTCAATTAACTCATTTTCTTACTCGTCATTTGTAATCCCTAATCATTTTAGACAAACGCCTAAAAAGCGCCCGCCCACGTTTTGAGTCATATTACATCATAGTACCTATTGTCTATTTTAATTTTTTAAATTTTATTTTCTTATTTTTAGTCCGCTTATAAAAACATGGTTTTTAAAATTCTTTTTTTTTAACTTCTATTTATTTTATTCTTTTTAGTCTAAGTGTATGCTATGGTGAGTTTTGAAGTCTTGATTATGTTCAAATATAATACAATATAATAAGCAAGGGCAGACGGATAATACATAGGCTTATTTATAGATAAACTAAAAAGTTCAATAATTTAATAACGGTACATGCGATCGATCTGAAATTTTGATACAATGCAGTGTCATCCAAGATCTATCTGTAGTAAAATTTTGAGATCTCTAGCACTATAAAAAGTAGTTTAATTTTATTTTGGCAGATTTGAAAAAGTGTGGACCAACACACAAACAGGAACGAAAGTGAGTTAATAAAAACGTGGTAATAAACATGAGTAAAAATATACCAACTTAATGTCCCAAAGTCACTAAGGGTATCTGCATATATAATACTCTACGTCGCCCAACCATGCGGGACACCACGCACTCACACCGACTCTCTAACCCTCCTCCCGCCCCCTTCACCAAAGCGAGTATGTGCAAACAAGCATGACGAATGACCCTCGTTTGCGTTCACTTGCATTGTTCCTTCACAGAATAACGTGAGATTCGCAGTGTACTGGTTATCACGTCCGCCTTATGAAGGAAGGTCCTGGGTTCAAGCCCCAGCGAAAAATTATTATTTTAAATTTTAAAAACGTCTGTTTGTGCCCGTTATTTTATCCCCTTTATTGCCAACATGGCTGACCCTCCCTAGGGTCGACCAATCACAGTTTATGGTTGGCAAGCTAATGTGGTAAAGGGTGGTGGGCAGGTAGATAACCACAGTGCGAATGTCTCGAAACCAACAATGAGTCGGCAGTCCCCCCCCCCAAAAAACAACAACCGACATTCACTCGCGTTGTTTTCATTTCTTCGTGCCGTAGTTTTTCCCCGTTCTTTCTCCACTTTCTTTTCACTCTCCATGAGCAAGTCTGTGGCGTATGCTACATCACGGGTCGTCTAATCAGTATATAAATCTCATCTTTTAAACAGCTGACCTTGACCCACCGAAGCCCTGCCCACTCCATACGAATGTAAATTGGAAAACAAAAAAAAAGAAGAATATTGAAAAGTTTTAAGATTAAGTGAAGCATTTGATTAGTTAATTTTGCAATCAGCAAATGTTATTGAAACTAAATAGCTTAAATGTAAAAGAGAAAATTAAACGTACATGAAAGATAAAAAGTTAAAACTTTTAAATGTCATAAATTAATGTTGCTTATTCATCAATTTCACACAAGTACGCCGCTGTATAATCGGTTACACCCTTGAAACATTTATAATCAGCCATTTTAAAACCCAGAGTCACACGAAAAGTAGATACAGTTTTTCCCACGCCCACCATTGGGTTGGCCTGGTAACCAATTGATGTATTTCACTGGCGTCTGACTGTAGGTATTGATCCAGTTGTTCTTCAATACCTCACCACTTCCACCAGTAAGTACCAGCTGATATTGGGTAAAGTTTCTCAAGAATGCTACGATGAACTGATATTCCTCAGCGCTGTCTATCTCAACAAGGTAACCTCCGAATATTTCACACATGGCCTCTGCGTCTTCTGTCACCAGAACGTTGGTGTCTGCCGATAGGTAGTAGCGCCGCCCTTGAAAGACATTGGAAACACGGAAGAATTTTGATTTCCCACTTTCAAGTTGGTCCGTCAGTTCAGAGTGTATCTGTTCTTGTTTGTCAATAGCTGCCTTCAGATTCTCTAAATCACTTGACAATTTTTGAAAGGCATGTAAGATAGATTCTTGATCCGGTACTACAGCAGTGACCTCAACAATTAGGGAATTAATTTTCTGGACCCCGTTGATATTTTTCCGTCTGACCTCACACTGGTACACACCAGCTCTGTCGTGTTTCGGATAGTTCCACGTGAGTCTCAGCTCAGACGTTCCCGTTACCAACGATCTCACCTGATTCTACATTCCCTGAAGAGTTGTAAAGTCCAAAGACGGAGTCGACCAAACCAAGCAGATGATAGTCCGGTTTGTCTGTACTGTTAGAGAAGAGAATTCGAATTTGTGTTGTCAACGTGATTGTGTCGTCGGCAGTAGCGATACATTCAATCTGTAACTTTTTTAATAAACCAATTTCCAAAATGGTTGGACTGGCTAAAAACTGCTGCCCTAGAACAAAAATGTTTGGTAAAGATGTAACTTAATGTGAAAGAAACAAATATTTTTGAAAAATGTAAAGAAACCAAGAGATAATAATTTTAATTTATATTTCCCTTACAGCAATTTAGCGGCATGACTTAAGTATGTGTCTTTTAAATTCACTTTGTCATTCCTCGAAAAATATATATATTATAATCAAGCAAAGGTGTAATTGTTAAATAATAGTCGTTTTGTATTTATACTTTACATTCAAAACACATTTTGGTGTGTGCTTAATATTCTTCATCTTTTGAAAGTCACATAATTGTTGTTTTTTTAAATAATGTTTTTATGAATATGAAATAATACTTTAAGCGTTTATTATTTTTACTTTTTATAGCAACACATTTTAAAGCTTTGGCAACACAATTATCTTAAAACGTTGCTTCTTTATTCATACCTTTATCTCGTGACTTTAAAAAGCAAATAAGTTAAAAATGTAGTGAACTTGATTAAGATCGTTTCATTTTTGCTATTTTTCTGTTTTATAAGTACTCTTGTGTGATTCCTTTTATAGTACCGATGCAAATTCTTTAATTTTAGGTCAAACTATTTACATTTTTATAAACACGATAAGCGTCAAGATGTGTGGTTTTTTCAGCCTCTGTATATCATATTATATATATACTAGCTTACAACCGTCAAAAATGACGGAAGTTTTCAGCTGAAATCTATTTATTTTATTTTAAAAAATTCACTTTTTTTAGGGCGCCTAACTCGCCAACCTTTTTCAAAAGACCAACTAACTTGTCCTTGTTTGATAAATACGAAATATTAAACTTTCTGAAATGTACACAAAGTATTTTATAATAGGGGTTGCAGGGCGCCTAAGGCGCTCCCTTTATTTTTTGATTTTATAATTAACCACCATCTAATCCTCTTTTTACAATGTTCCCTTTTCCAAAATTAAAAAAAATGAGCGAAAACAATGACGTCATATAATATTTTTTTTACAGCGCATATTTAATTTGCAGACCTTTTGATGCTTTGGTGCAGTAAATTTATTTTCCCTTCTTTCTAAAATTAGTAGCGTCGGGACTGACTGACAGAAACTACTTGCGTGACAATTGCAAATTATATAGTTTAATATATATATATATATATATATATATATATATATATATATATATATATATATATATATTAATATAAAAAAATCCACATATTAACACTACAAAGTTATTGATACTTACCTGCACTTGTTATTGTAATCAGTGTGTACAAGAAAACTGAAATCATTTTTTTGTTTGTTTAAACTTTGATACAACACTTTAAAAGTGTTCCAATATTTTATTGGTTTGATGTCTCCACTACAGTATCTGGGATAATGTGCTCACAAGCATGATAAGAATTATAACTTCGATCAACAACATCTGTCCAACTGATTTGACATACTACGCAGTCATAACTCTTCGTTTTTTTAATGATTTTTTGTTTTTGTAACGAGATTTGTTAAGGATTTACCATCTGGAATGTAGACACAACAGATGTTTTTCGAACACATCCTATAAATATTGTATTTCTTTTGGTTTGTGCGAGTTCAACTATCACGTTCGTCCTTGGCATATTATTACTAGAGTACTCTTTGAAAGTTGTGTACTTACTGAACCGCAAGCCATAAAGGTGCAATTTGTTTTATGGGTTCCTGGATATAAAACTGCGGCTAAGTTTTATCTTAATTTATGTTTACTTTATATTAGTAAGAGAAACTTGTGCTTCATTTTTGTTAACAAACAAGTCAGAAACATTTTTGTTTTTCTTGATAAGGAACATGGATATTATTGTTAAATTATATTGATTTAATACGGGAATTCTGTTAGTTTTGTGTTTTGTTTTTTTTTGGTTTTTTTTTAATGAGAAAAAAGTCAATTGAATCTTCGGTAAAAAAATATTTCAATAAAAGATTTATATCATTTTCTTAATATTTCAAGACGTACTTATTCATTTAGTCTAAGCTTCCAATTATGTTATTATTAATTGATGGCACCATAAGACTTTTTACAAAAATAGCTTTTTGAGAACGATTGAAAATTATAATCTTTTTTAAAATTACATTGACAGAAACGTGTGTTTAAAAGGAACCTTCGTATTGTATAGTAAAAATTAGCCTGCATTTATTTTTTATTGATAAGCTATAAATACTGCTTTATTGACATTTTTTTAAACAGTTCTAATTAATATTCTCAATACTGAGCTCACACAAATTCTTTCTAAAAAAGAACTATTCTTTGATTGTCCCCGGCACAAAACATAATTGATGGGTCTAATAACTTACCCATCCATAACAACAATTACGTATACTTCTATATTCCCATTACATCAGTATCCACTGAGCACTCCTTGCTCACATAACAAATTCTTTATTGTCCCAGCAAGAGACAAACTATCGGGATACAATCGTATTCACCCAAAAAATCATATGATCTATCTATATAAAAACAATTATTTATAATTGTATTTTCTTATACATCAGTATCTTCACACGCTGTGCACTCCTTGCGCACATAATATAACCTTCATTGTCCCATCACGAGACGCAATATAGGTGTTACATCGTATCCTGCTAAAACTACACTGCTTCTTTTAAAATCAGCATATTATCATATCATAAGGAATATGTAATATAAAACAAAAATTCATAACCTCAATCATCATACATATGCCAAAACAACTGAAATCAAGCAGTAACATTCCCTAGAATCATACAATTTTACAAAAGTTACATGAGATTATTCATAAACAAAACATTTGTTGCAAAAATTCATTATCATTAGAAAAAAAACAAATCGTGACATAAAAAATACGAGCGATACCTAACCCAAGCGAATTGAAAATAGTTGTTCAGATGGTGGTATATTTCTTTTGTACATAATAAAAAAATTACTTATCATTAACGTGGAAATCACTGCTCTTTTCCCTATATATTTTGGACAGGTCTACTCACTTATCTCTTTTAACACAGTAACTGGTTTCAGTATAACCATTATCATATTTAAAGATTACATCTTGACACACCCCATTACACTTTAACGTATATCATAAAATAATATATTCAACAGCAAGCCATACCCACCCACGAAGCTGGAACATATTTTAATGAGGGAACCAGTTATCATTAACCGAAAAGGAAAACTAATGCCCAAAACTGAGCTGTAAACGGATCTTGGCGACTCTTTCGCACGAGTCCTGTCTGTGACATCATAAGCACACACTCTGTCAAGCAAATCACAACAACGATCTGTTGGGCCAAAGGCAAATCTCTCTCCAACCCCAATGCCTCGGTTCTATTTATTATGTTCGTTTTCTCATTCATCATTTCCTTCATCTTCATTACAGCTAACTTCGTCATTTATTTTAACCTTGTTATCCTTCTGTTCATCCTTAGGTGTGCTATTTTTTTATAACCTTAGCAACACTCAGTTTTTCAATAATTAATATTCACCAGTGTAAATTTCTCCCCTTCGATATATCTGGTCCATTCTTCCCTTTCTATATCATCATCATTAACTGTTATATCATCTGTATTAATGTCAAGTGATCAAAATTTGTCTCTGATCCCAGGGCGACTATAACTTATTGATTTTCAAAGTGCTTCACATCATCTTTCTCCTCTGGGTAAATAATATTTTTCCCTGTGATCATCTTTTGTCAGGATTAATTGATGATTTTCAATTATAACTTCTTCTAAGTCTATACTCTATCAGTGATTCTTTTAAAATCAAAATTTCATAACATTTTTCAACAAAACTCTCAAGCATCTTAGTCTTTCATTCATAATACCTGCTACTCTGCATTTTTTCCATTATCCTCAGACTTAAATCAGAAACTTTTTCTTCTTTTTCTTCTATAATTCTCCACAATTCAGCCATGTCTTTTTCTTTGAGTGCTACGTTTCGGGTTAACTCACAATTCTCCTCTTCCCTCTGAGCAAGTGTTGATACAATATCTGTGGTTTCTATGTTTTGTTTCATTAAGCCCCCTCTTTATTTCTCTAATTCTTAATTTTTCTAGCTGCAGCCTAATTTTTTCTTTACCTCTTTATCCTGTCTTTGTTTCTCTTCGTACTGTCTCTGTGAGCAACTTCACTAGGGTGGTGCGGGGGGACGGTCCGCCCCGGTAAGAATATCAGGAGGGTTGACACAAAAATCTAAAATTTTACTGTGTACGATTTTGTAAAAAAAAGAGACGACAATTTTTTCACATGGAAAAAAATTACGAAATACAATGAAATACGCTAAATGCGAAAACTTAATGATAAAAAAATATCAGTCAACATGCAATATAAAACTGTCCAAACAAACTACAATAGAAAATATTTGGAAAAAAAAGAAAAGAAACAGCCCCACCGGAGAGAGAATAAAAAGACTGTACATGAAAGAGGCGGTGTCTTTTGTTTTAAATGAAATAAAGCCATCTGGGCTTTGACATACCGACACCATGGAGTAAGCTGGTGAGACGAACCCCACCTCACTACTCTTTCCACCCCAGTGCGGGGGGGGGGTAAGATTTTTCTCCAAAAAAATCAAAAGATGGGTTTTCTTTGTTTTAGTTTTTTTTTGTTTTTTTTTGTTGTTGTTGTTTTTTTAGAGGACAATGTTTATTAGATGTCTTTGAGTTAATATTTTTGTTATATTTATAATCAATTTATATTTATTAAAGGCTTGTAAACATGCATGTCTACGTGAACATAATGTACTCTAAGAAACTTAATTTTCTTGAGTATAGGTAATTTTTTGAAATATTTTTTAACAGTATAGGTACTTTTGTAATATCTTTTAACACGAAAACGATTCGGTCTTGTCGATTTCGTATGAAATGATTTTCACTGATAGATCGCTTGATGCGTACGTTCGGCAGCCGAAGTAAAGTTGATTTTGAACGACGCCAATCAGAACCGCACCTGCGCAACTGCAGCGACGAATTTTCAACGTTGTAAAACGTCTGATCTGACCATTATATAGCATATTATTGAAGATATAATCTTTTACATTAAAGTATTTTGTCTACAGTTCATAATTCCACATTATTGCAGCAATAAAGGTAAGCAAGTGAATCCTTTAATTCATTTTTTAAAAAAGAGTTTAAGATAGTAAGTATTTACTCAAATTATTTTAAAGTCAAAATGCCACGTTATACCTTTTCCAGCTCAAATAATTATTGAATAATGATTTGACTTTAATTTTGAAAATTACAAAACTAAGCCAAATTACACATACATTTTGGACGCGTTCAAAAATGAGAAGAAATTTTTTTTTAAATTATTAATACGACTTAAAATTAAACAAACTTTATTCAATTAATTATTAAAATATGTTTTTATTTCAAGCCTTGTGTCAATTTTGTGGGGAACATTTTTCTTCCTTAAATTGTTGTTACACGACATTAAAGAGCGCACGTTGAAAGAGCGAAGACAAATGGGAACAAACATAAGAGCGCTATACCTCGTTGGTTGTCCATCTTGAAACATTAGTATCAATTAGAACAATCGCCTCCAATTTTCATCTGCGCTCTATTGTTGTGTTCTATTTTACGGGTCTCCGTCACGAAATTAATTAGTAAGTTACACTAATAATGAAACTAAAGCTAATATCCTTAACACATATTTTGCATCATCTTTTTCTGCCTCAGGCGACAAAGAAGTTTTAATAAATTTAAATAAAATGGAAGAAATAGGTAACATAACTGTAGATGAGATAGGTATACATTCACTCCCAAATCACTTAAAAATAAACAAAGCTACTGGCCCAGATGATTTGCCTGCATGGTTATTAAAAGAACTAAGCAATGAACTGTCCCCAATCCTTGTAATTCTCTTTCAAGCCTCTCTAAACCAGGGTAAAGTGCCCCAGGATTGGAAATTAGCTAACGTAACTCCACTCTTTAAGAAAGGGGATAAATCAGACCCTGGTAATTACAGGCCTGTATCACTTACTAGTATCACCTGTAAATTACTAGAACACATAATATATAGTAGAATAGTTAACCACCTTGACAAATATAATGCCCTATGCCCACATCAACACGGCTTTAGAAAAAACAGATCATGTGAAACACAATTAATAGGTTTAATAGATGAACTATCAAAAGGCTTAGACAAAAATGATCAAATAGATATAATATTACTAGACTTCTCAAAAGCATTTGACAAAGTTCACCACCTTAGTTTACTTAAAAAACTTAACTACTTTGGAATCTCAGGTTCCTTACATCACTGGATCCAAGGCTTCCTTTTGGGCAGGGAGAAAACTGTAATAATTAATGGATCTAAATCTGCACCAATAAAGGTTAACTCAGGAGTTCCACAAGGAACTGTGCTAGGTCCCTTACTCTTTTTAATTTATATAAATGATTTACCCAACAACATCTCAACAGGTACAAAAGTTAGGTTATTTGCTGATGATTGTATAATCTATATAACAATTAAATCAGAACAAGATAGCAAAATTTTACAAAAAGACTTAGATGAATTGATAAAATGGGAAACTAACTGGAGTATGTCTTTCCACCCAGAAAAGTGTCAACTGTTAAGAGTAACAAAGAAAAAGAAACAAATAAATTCAAAATATTACATTCATGGAAAAGAACTGACCCAAACTAAAGATGCAAAATACTTAGGAGTCATAATAAATGAGAAACTATCATGGAATCCCCATGTCAATGAAGTTATTAAAAAATCAAACAAAACCTTAGGCTTTATAAAAAGAAACTTTAACAAATGTAATAGAGATATAAAACTAAAATGCTACCTCACTTTGGTGAGACCTGTACTAGAATATGCATCTTCTGTATGGGACCCATCCACCAAAGAAAACATTGATAAACTAGAACAAATTCAAAAAAGAGCTGCCAGATTCATTACTGGAGAATATTCAAAACTGACAAGAATAACACCATTAGTTAAATCATTAAACTTGAAACACTAGAGGATAGAAGAACCAAGAGCAAAGTAGTAATCATACATAAAGCAATTAATTCTAATTTAGAAATACAACACAAAGATAACTTAATACAGCCCTCAGATAGACATAAGGATAAAAACACCTTTCTTATTCCGTATGCAAGAACAAACACATACAAGTTTTCCTTCTTCCCGTCCGGAATTCGGGCGTGGTATGGGTTGCCTGAAGAATCCAGGAAAACCAACACTTTATCAACATTTAAATCTCTAATACAAATGCAGGACTAAACACAAACCATAGATAAGCGTAGGACGCAACGTCTTCTGTATAGAAGGAGCGTCTGTAAACAGATAGATAAGATAAGACAACACTTTAAAGAAGAAAAATTACACATGTGTGGCGTTTACAATGCCGTCCTCAAGGGGGTGCGAGGGATGCGGACCACATCGGGTGACACCATCAAAATGGGTGACACCAAAATTTAAAACTCTTTATGTTCCCGTTATTTGGGACTGGAAGACTCGGAGACGTTCTATGGGTTAAGTCGTGAGGGGGTGACACCATGAGCTACCGCCCCGGGTGACTCCAACCGCAGTGACGCTTCTGGTTTCTGCCTCTATTCATCTTCTTCACGCCACTGTCTTTGTCTCTCTTCGTACTGTCTTCTGTTTACCTTCTTATATTATTTATTAAAATAATATAAGTTTTGCCTAACGCTCTTGAGTTCAGTGACTTGTTTTTCATCCAGTAGGCTACGAGAGTGTGCGGGATAATACTTAGCCACCAGTTGGACAAGGACAAACACCAACAACAGTGAGACTGAACAATCGGTGGCCATCACATCACTCCAGTGGCAGGATGTTTCAACTAAATGCTTTATTTAACAACACCTTTTTTAACGGGATTTAGATGTTTTTATTAATACGAAAAATCATGAGAATCTGTTGAATTCATTTAATGCGTTGGAATGTTAAGCTTGAAATAAATTTTTAAAACATAATTAACCAGGACATTACTACAAGCAACACCATTTAAAATAATTACTTAATTTTTTAAAATATTTTTTTATCAATTTTAATTACCAATATCTTACCAATAAAAATTCCACAGTAAAAATGTATAACTAAAACTATAGAAAGATTTTAATTTTTATTTTATTTTTTAAAACATTTGCGTACTAAATAGGTGTATTTGCATTATATCCTGTTAGATAACCCGTTTTCGTAATTTTAATTACACATTTATTTTTAAAAAATCAAAATTAAAAAAAGATTGACAAACAGCTAAAAAACATTCTCACTCTAGTATCTCACATAAATATGATGCTGAAAAATCAGTTACCAACCCCTCAGAACATGGATGATCAATCATTTTCCAGTTAATGTCCCTGTAGAAGTAGATACAGTTTGCACCACGCCCTCCATTAGGTTCAATTAGACCCCATTTTATGTATTTCACTGGTGTCTTGCTGTAGGTATTAATCCAGTTGTCCTCCATTGCCTCATCACTTCCACCTGTAAGTACAATCTGATATTTGGTAAAGCTTCTCAAGAATGCTACAATGAACTGATATTCCTCAGCACTGTCTTTCTCAACAAGGTAACCTCCGAATATCTCACATATGGCCTCTGCGTCTGCCGTCACCAGAACGTTGGAGTTTGCGGACAGGTAGTAGCGCCGGTGTCACGAAATAAAGTCTCCCCCAAAATAAAGTCTCCCCCGGAGAGTTTATTTTAAAACAAATTCGCCCCCCGGAGACTTTGTTTTAAAATGAAGTCTCCGGGTCAAAATAAGTCCTCCCCTTAATTATGAGAAATTACATATAATTGTTTAATTAAACTTGATGACTAACAACATAATTTGTATTTATTCCACATGCATTTGTGTATGATTTTTTGAAATTCAGCAATCATAAGCTTAATCAGGGGCGTACCAATTTGCGGGCTTAGTGGGTGTATACCCGTATAGACACATATTTCGAGTAGGTTAATTGCCCAGAGTTATTTAAAAGACTAACAGACAAATGAAATTAAATACAAAGATGATCAAGTAATACGAGAATGTGACACCGATGACTTTCTTTACGTTTGTGAGTAGCATCTTTGGTTAGGATTTAAATGAAATTTGCGATTTCTATGTGGGCATTATAATTCTTTTAAAATATTATGAACATCTTTTAGAGGCTGTCCATAAAGTACGTCACGCTTCAGAGGGGGAGGGGTGTAACAGTTTGTGACAGGGGGAGGGGGTTGTCTTATATTAAATATTATTTTGTTAATAAAATAGCGTGATGCACTTTATGGACGTCCCATTACCGTAACGTTTACTAAATTTACATCAGAAATTTAGCAAATTCAAGTAGCCAAGCTTTGTAAATTTATAAAAAATTTAAAGTTTACTCTTAAAATATAGTTTTAAAAAACTCTTTTAAAAGGGATTACTTTATGTGTAGCCGTCTCAAGAAACACAGCATATGCCAAGACCTAGACACACACAAATTAGGTCACGCGTTTAAACAATGAGTGTCGTGGCCTGGGTTGGAGTCACACGATACGTTAAATTTATTGTGTAGCCCAGGTCACAGTACTGTGGAGATCGGGGTTGAGGTGAGGCGCACGCTCAGTTAGTTTGAGATCCGCGTGCCGCTGAATTAGTTAGGCATAAAGTCAATTACCTTACGGAATGTTAGAGCCCAAGAGACTGAAGGTGTAGCTGAGAGGTGTTCTTTTTCATTGATGACATGCATCGTTGTGTGTGTGAAATGATTTTCATATCGTGTCCCAAAGATACAACAGCCAAACGTGAACGAAAAGAACGTGGAACGTGGATAAGGTTCTAAAACTTTCCTTATTCATTCAATAAGCTTATCCTTTACTTCACATTTTTTGTACGTATTTCTTCTGTAGGCTATTTTATTTAATTTTTGAAAATTATTTATGTTTAGTGCCTGATAATATTGTTATGTCCTGCAACGAAGTATTTGAAATTATAAATTTAATTTTAAAAGTTTTTTGTTCACTGTAATAAAATATTATTTTAATATTAAGAAAACACAAGTTCCAGTGACATTTTCACGCACACAAAAACACACACAAACATATATATTAAAAATAGGGGTGATCTGGCCGTATTAGACCGGATTTATTAAGTGAAATTAGACCGGAGACGGATTTGTACACATGGCCGAATTCCGGAATTGGCAGAGCCAGAGCTATTATAAATATATATATATATATATATATATATATATATATATATATATTATGGCTCTACCGGCCAGCTGGATTGGACCGGAGTTATGAAGTAAAATTCTGTCGAAGCCGGAGTCGAATTTGTAAAAATGGCCGGAATCCGGATTAGCCCGAGCTGAAATCCGGTAAAACCCTAATTAGTACTGTAATAAAAATGCAAGACCATACATAAACCATGAATAAACCATTGACAAGCATAGGACGCAATAATCTCCGGTAATTAAGGAGCGTCTGTAATGTATAAAGTAATTTTTTATATCCATATACATATATGTATGTATGTATGTATGTATGTATGTATGTATGTATGTATGTATGTATGTATGTATGTATGTATGTATGTATGTATGTATGTATGTATGTATGTATGTATGTATGTATGTATGTATGTATGTATGTATGTATGTATGTATGTATGTATGTATGTATGTATGTATGTATGTATGTATGTATGTATGTATGTATGTATGTATGTATGTATGTATGTATGTATGTATGTATGTATGTATGTATGTATGTATGTATGTATGTATGTATGTATGTATGTATGTATGTATGTATGTATGTATGTATGTATGTATGTATGTATGTATGTATGAATGTATGTATGTATGTATGTATGTATGTATGTATGTATGTATGTATGTATGTATGTATGTATGTATGTATGTATGTATGTATGTATGTATGTATGTATGTATGTATGTATGTATGTATGTATGTATGTATGTATGTATGTATCTATATGTGTGTGTATGTGTGTGTGTATGTGTGTGTGTATGAATGTATGTATGTTTAATTTTTCTTTTCATTACATTTGAAAGATAAATTTTGCAATACTAGTTATTTGTAATAAAAGTATTGATAATTTTTTTTAAAGAATCTTTTCTTACTATACGATTTGAAACTGTAGCTTAATTGTTATCCTCGAAGTATTTTATACCTACTAAAAAGAAAAGATTTACTTGTAGTTATGATTCTCTTGTGTTAATACTCTTTTTTTTTGTATCTCCTAAAGCTTTCTAATATTTTAGAATATCTGGCAATATAATATTGTAACATCAAAGTACATTTAAAGACTTTGTAAAATATGTTAACGGATTGATACAATTTTCTTAGTTATTTTTTCTCTTATGGACAAATCTCTAGATTGGTTTGTCCAGTCCATAATGTCCTAATTAGTTTAGACACGCTAGAAAGAGGCGGTATAAATTATACGCAGAAAATTTAATGTTAGTCATGATTATTGGAGCAAACGTTTAAATTGTATGTAACATCTGTAAAATGCTTTAAAATGTTAATATATTTTGTTTTTCAAACAGTAATGGCAGTTAATAATTCAAATTCATAACGAAAATTATACACGTTTACAGTAATAGATAATTTCATAATCGTGATATGAGATCATCTATTCGTGCATGGTGATATTATGAAAAGGTAAATGTATAATATATAAAAACAGGGTATTAGTATGCCTGACAGGACGTAACACAACAGCGAACGTTTCGGCAAAGAGCCTTCCTCAACGGACAAATAGTACACAAATGAAATGAATAAAACGAAATAATAATTAAAAAAACACTTAGCTGCGGTGAAATCCAAGTAGTCCAGTAGGGATAAAGTAAGGAGAGAAAAGTAAGAGCTTATATAGGAAAGGATAGGGTGTGTGTGGCCAATCAATCAGCTTGTCAGTGCGAACACAACGTTGATCCCATGTGGTGTAAGAGTCCCATACTCATGGAGTAGTCTATTCTCCAGACTGACCCGGCCGGGTGTGTTTGTACAAAAAACCAAGGCGGTGACAGACATGTCATCGACGCCCATGTGGTCGCGTGCATTGAAGTGTCGGGAGACAGGACACTGTTTGTCTTGTTTAATGGCACGTACATGCTCAGCGATACGGCACGAGTTAACCTCCCTGTCTCACCAATGTACTTCAAAGGACAGCGCTTACACACAATGGTATAGACCACATTGCGGCTGGTACAAAGATAGCCATTCCTAATCTTGAATATCCCCTTAAGGAAGACAATCTGGTCCGTCTGGGTAACAAAGGGACATGTCTTGCAGCGAATACGACCACATGGCTTGGTGCCCAGATGGGAGGACGGAATAAGCAGACGGCTACGAACCAATAGGTCTCGCAGATTTTTGTCCCTCCTGAATACAATGAGGGGTGGGGTGGAAAATATGTTGTTTGTCTCAGGGTTCTCGAGGAGGATCGTGCGGTTTTTCAAAAATATTTCCTTTGCTCTGATGTTGTGGGGATGGTATGTGAGCACCAATTTGCTCCTTTCATTACTATCACTGGAGCGTGATACAAAGGCGTCGGCACGAGTGAAGTTTTTAACTCACTGAAGTGCAGATTGAAGTATAGCTTCAGGGTAAGACCTTTGTCTTAAAAACTCTACCATTTCCAACGCCTTTTCCAAAAAGTCCTCATTAGATTGACACAGCCTACGGAGGCGAAGAAGTTGTGAAAAGGGAATAGAATCCTTACAGTATTTGGGATGAGACGATGGATATAGTAGAGTTGATATTATGAAAATAAGGTTCAATAATTGCAAAGTATTTCTGAATGTTTTAAAAATAATTCAATTTTAAAAATCTATGTTTGTGTGTGTACGCAAATGTTGAATAAATTAAAGTAACTGAAACTGAAATCACGCTTCCTCCGTACATATAAATATCATCTTTTAAACAGGTGACCTTCATCAACCGAAGCCCTGCCAACTCCATACGAATTTAAATTTGAAACAAAAACAAACAAAAAAGAAGAATATTGAAATGTTTTAAGATAAAGTGAAGCATTTCAAACTTTAATATTGGAATCAGCGCATATTATTTAAACAAATAGCTTATATATTAAACAGAAAATGAAAAGTATGTGAAAGATTAAAAGTTAAATCTTCCAAGAGTCAAAAATTAATATGCCTTATTCCTCAATTTCACACAAGTAGGCCGAAATAAAATCACTTACTACTCCCTTCGAGCATTTATAATCAGCCATTTTAAACCCAGCGTAACTCCAAAAGTAAAGACAGTTTTCACCACGTCCTCCTTCGGGTTGGCTTGGATACCAATTGATGTATTTCACTGGTGTCTGGCTGTAGGTATTGACCCAGTTGTTCTCCAATTCCTCATCACTTCCACCAGTAAGTACAAGCTGATATTGGGTAAAGTTACTCAAGAATCTTACAATGAACTGATATTCCTCAGCACTGTCTATCTCAACAAGGTAACCTCCGAATATTTCACACATGGCCTCTGCATCTTCCGTCACCAAAATATTGGAATATGCCGACAGGTAGTAGCGCCGTCCTTGAAAGACATTAGAAACACGGAAGAACTTTGATTTCCCACGGTCAAGTCGTTCGGTCAGTTTATGCACTATCAGTTCTTGTTTGGCAAAAGCTGCCTTCAGATTTTCCAAATCGCTTGACATTTTTTGAAAGGAATTTAAGATAGTTACCTGATCCGGTACAACAGCACTGACATTAAGAGTTAACGACTTACTTTTCTGGACCCCGTTGATGTTTTTACCCCTGACCTCACACTTGTACACACCAGCTCTGTCTTGTCTCGGATAGTCCCACTTGAGTCTCAGTCTAGACGTTCCGTTACCAACGATCTCGCCTGAATCTACAACCCCTGAAGTGTTATAAAGTCCAGAGACAGAGTCGACCAAACCCAACAGCTCATACACGGGTTTGTCTGTTTTGTTGTAGAAGAGAATCCGTATTTGTGTTGTCAACGCAATTGTGCTGTCCTTCGTAGCGGTACATTCAATCTGTAACTTTTTTACTAAACCAATTTCTAGATTTTTGGGGCTGGCTACAAACTGCTGCCCTAAAAACAAAATGTAAAAAATAAGACTTTTATTTGAACATTAGACATATTTTTCTTAAGTTTTATTAAGATGCAAGGAAAAGTTTTTTTTTAAATTTTAATAGCACTACCAGTAGTCTAGCTGCATGATTTATGCAGATGCTTATTTAATTTAAAGAACTTTTTTCTGTGCAAAATGATTATATTTTAAAATATTCAATGATTTCTAACTATTTGTGATTTAAAGCGAGAAATGCTTCATTTTAATGCTTCATTCAGCGTTTCAATATTAATAGTTCATTATTAAATTTGATTTAAATGAATGTAACATATTACGAAAGTACGAATGACCCTTCAAACAAACATATTGGTATGCTGAAAATTCGTCTTGTCAGTGTCACATAATTGTATTTTTTTAAATGGCTTTTGAGCATAAATTACTACTTCAAATGTTTGTTTTGTATACTTCAGAATGGGAACACATTTCAAAGATTCGACAAAATAGGCCTTGTCATAATATGGTGAGTGCGTGGATAACATTTAAACAGGGTATGAGTTAGCCTGACAGGACGTAACAAAACAGCAAACGTTTCGGCAAAGAGCCTTCCTCAACGAACAAAAAGTTACACAAATAAAACGAGAATAACGACATAAAATAAAAATTAAAAACTTAGCTGCGGTGAAATCCGAAGAGTCAAATCATACCCTGTTTAAATGTTATCCATTTACTAGTCTATAAGCCTGATTGCAGCCTTACCCCCCATTATGCTCATAATATGGCGGAAATCTATAAATAAAACTATACGGCTCTATTTTATGGAGGAATTTCATACAAATTTTAATTAAATATACGAGTCAAAATGTAAATGTAAGTGTATTGAGAAGGAAGTATCTTATCAGCTCTTTGTTAATTCTTCGTTAACTTAAGACAGCTTATTGGACTTGAAAAAGGAAAAACAGTTTCGTAATTTTACTATGATAAAAAGTTTGAGAACATAGTGATTCGACTTTATTTAAAAATAATAATAAATTAATAATAATAATAATAATAATAATAATAATAAATGGGTAATTATTATAGCGCTGTTTCCCAGCAAGGAGCGGGGCTCAAAGCGCTTTACATGGAGATAATAACATACATATAATAATATAAATATACATTATGGTCATATAAACCCCATAAATAACAGTACAATACACATAAGCAATGTTAATAATTAAAAATAAATGGTGTTTCTTTAATTTTTAAAATAAATTTTGAAAAGATACGTCTTAAGTGCAGTATTGAAGGACTTGGTAGATGAAATACTCCGGATGTGCTGTAAAACATTGTTCCGCTAAAACGTAATCTAAAAATAGAACATTACTCATTGACGTTTTCCGGTTTAGAAATGACAACCCCTATACGTAACTCATAAACTATGCTTTTTTATTGATACGGTTTATCGTGTTAGTTTAATAAGCAAAGAAAATAAAATGTTGTATTTTATTTAATTTAAAAAAATTGATTAATGTTTTGCTTTAAATGTAACTAAATTGTTTTTATAGTAATAACTTCCGTTTTCTTTTATAAAACCCACGCGTGTTCTAATATTGTAGGTCAAACTCTGAACATTGTTAGATACATAACACGATATCTTGTTTGTTTGTTTTTTGGTTTTCACATTAATATATATTAATAATTTTTAAAAAAAATTATCAAATACTTAAGAAAGAATTAATTGATACTAACCAGCACTTGTTATTGTAATCAACGTGTACAAGAAAAGTCCAACTGACGTCATTTTTTTAGTCTTTTGATACAACACTTTGAAACTGTTCCAATACTTTATTGGTATGCTTTCTCTGCTGCAGTATCTCGGATAATGAGCTCAATTATTTTTTAGAATAATAGAGTAGAACAAATACATCTGTCAAACTAATTGCCACATGACGCAGTCGTCACACTTCATGTCTGGTCTGTTCAATCAGATGTGAGAACAGAAATAGTATTATATACTCGGTAATTGGACTGACATTTTTTTGTTGCATTATGAACGTTTAATGGCAGTCATTTCAAGAGACAAAACTTGTTGTACTAACAAAATCAACATCTTTTTGATTGGGGTTTTGTAAAAAAGAACCAAATAAAGCTATCAGTGCAGCCCTTACATTTTCTTATCTTGTATGTTACAGACGCTGATTCTTTACTGAAAATTATGGCGTCCTACGCTTATCCATGGTTTATGTCTAGTCTTTAATTTTATTAGAGTTTTAAATGTTGATAGTTTGGTAGCTTTCTTTGTTTTCTCAGTCAACCCATTCAACATCCGAATTCCATACGTGAAGATCAAGAAATTGAGTTTGTTCTTGCATACGGAATATGCAAAGTTGTTTATCTATATTTTTGTCTTAGGGTTGTCTTAGTATTAGATTATCTTTGTGGTGTATATCCAAGTTAGAATTAATTTCTCTATGTATCATTACTCCTTTGCACTTTGTTCTTCTATCCTCTAGTATTTCAAGGTTTAATGATGTAACTAATTTTGCTACTCTTGTAAGTTTTGAATATTATCCAGGAAAGTATCTGGCAGCTCATTTTTGGATTTGTTCTAGTTTATCAATGTTTTCTTTGGTTGATGGGCCTCATACAGAAGATGCATATTCTAGAACAGGTCTCACCAAAGTGAGGTAACATTTTAATTGTTAATTTGTATAACATTTATAAAAGTTTATCTACATAAAGCCTAAGGTTTTATTTCATTTTAAAAATTACTTTTTGACACTGAGATTCAGTGATAATTTCTCATTACTCCCAAGTATCTGGCATCTTTAGTTTAAATTGGTTGTTTTCCGTGATTGAAATAGTTTGCATTTATTTGTTTCTTTTTCTTTTTTACTATTAAAAGTTGAAACTGTCATTTGATGAAGAGATATACTGCAATAAGTAAATCGTTGCCTCGCATATTTTTTTTATATATAGTTTACATCATAGCAAAAAATATATTTTGAAAAAAGTATTTTCAATAATGCTTAAAGATTGTATATTCTTCGCCAAGATGGTACTTTAAACATAAATTTCAAAACAATCTACTTTTTTCTAGCTTGTGGTTTTGTAAAATTTATTTAAAGAAAATGATATAAATATATTTCGTTTACTTATGGATCAGAAATTGCGTCCGTGTTGTATGTGAGTAATTTTCTAAAGTCTCCTCTACTAAAGGAAACGGTTTTTTTTATTAATGGTACTGTTTTAAAAAAACAACTGTTCATTTTGCAAAATGTGTTTCTTGTAAATTCATGATTTTATTACTCACCGTATTTACTCACATATAAACCGAGTTTAGAACTATAAAATACAATACTGAAATCAGGTGGTCGGCTTACACGCGCATAAAACAAAATGGACACAAGGACAGACACTAAAAGGTATAATTTTCTTTGAATATATTTACTTCGATAATCATCAGCGGAGCTTCAGATATTATTACAGCAAATAATGTGGAAAGAGCAGAACAACTTTTTGTGTCATTCCAAAAGGAAAACTAACTGATATGTAACAGAAAAATAATCATTTTACATCTTTAAAGTAACACATTTTTATGAAACAAATATGTTGAGTAAAATTAGACAATTGTATGCGGGTTTTTGTAAAATCTGGCCAATTTAAAGCAGAACTAGGGGGTCGGCTTATAGGCAATGTAGGCTTATATGCAAAATACATTCGGTAAGTAGTATGCTTGAACATATTTGGTAACTTATAACTTTTCAGAACACATGAAATCTTGTGTTCAAATTAATAAAAAATTCATTTTATTGTCGTCCTTTAAAACTTTTAATGTGGTTTTAAAAATAATTAATAATTGTCTAATTAAGATTTAAAAAAATATTTAAAAAATTATCTTATCAATACAGACGCTCCTTCTATGCAGAAGATAATTGCGTCCACAAACCATGACAGATGATCTGTTGGCAAGTGATGCACCGTTCACAGGCCACAGCTTTGTGGGTTCCACGCATTACCCAGCCGCCTAACTAGTGTTAGGTACCCACTTGGAGCTGGATGACTCCGGGACGCTCTAGGCCCCGGGAACAAATCCTTGCCTTGACATGGATTCGAACCCGTGACCATCGGTACGCCAGTTGCGCGTGCTGCCACTCGACCACCGCGTCCCGAGTAATTAAAAAAATACAAAAAAGAATTTTAGTAAATATTTCTGAAAATTATGTACCTCGTGTTCAAACATGACAAAAGAAAATAGAATTTAAAAAACAATATTAATTTATATTTTGGCATGATTACAATACTTCCACCATATTCGAGAAAATAGAAGGGAAAAAAGTTTCATTGTTACGCACAGTTTATTTTTGGTCCATTTATTTCGCCCGTCGCGAGACATTAACGAGCCAACTCATGTATGGCGGTACGTGCAATTAAAGAAGGTGTGTGTAACATCAGATCAACTAATTGATAGAGGTACGTAGGATATTGATAATTCACCAAATCAAAATGATCATTTCGGGCTGATGTCTTTGTTACATTCTTGATCAATGACATAGTGTTGTATTGTGATGTTTTTAAACGGTGTGTTTGTCCAATGATAGTATCACGCTGTAACGTATGAAGTGTTAGTAGCCGTCCGTGTCTCCGTGTTAGTCTGATACATCCTGTGGTTGCGTGGTTCACATTTCACTCAGGCAGAAACGCTTTTCACCTAATTCAGATACTTAAGCAGTTTGTTTACAGCACACATTGAAACTATTATTCACTTAGTCATTTTTGTCCCTATCTCTTAACCCCTCCCCACCTCTTTCTTACAACCACCTGAACTTTCTTAAATGAAATGGTGGTCGAGTGGCAGCGCACTGGACTGTCGTACCGATGGTCACGGGTTCGAATCCGTGTGAAGGCAAGGGTTTGTTCCCGGGGCCTAGGGCGTCCCTGAGTCACCCCGCTCCGAATGGGTACCTAACACTACATGTAGTTAGGCGGCTGGGTAATGCGTGGAACCCACAAAAGCCGTGGCCTGTGATTGCTGCATCACTTGCCAACAGATCATCTGTCATGGTCTGTGGACGCAACTATCTTCTGCATAGAAGGAGCGTCTGTATAGATAAGATAAGATAAGATACGGTTTCTCTTCTAGTTCTCATGGTTCACTGTCTCCATTGCTAGATATCTCTTCCATGCCATCGACCGTTTATTTACCCAACTGTTGAATTATTTTTCTCCGTGCGACTCATTAGTTTCCTGGTGTTTCGTTTTGTCAGTGGTCGACACTTTCTACAATTGGAGACCAGACATGACGCAGCAATCTAGATGATGTTGTGTAGTGTTGCATGAACTTGCAATGCTGTGTCATTAGCTCTAAGCCATTGGTGGGGCTTTTAATTAAAATCTGTGAGATCTACGTTAGGTATGAGTTATTTTTGTATATGTTATTTTGTAGAAACATATTGTGTGTAAGGTTTTTAGTGTAATTACTTTTATAAAGGTTACATTGTAATCGGTATTTTGTATAAGTTTATTTGTGAAATGTATTTTGTGAATGATTTTCTGTAAGGTATTTTGTGGGAAATATTTGTATACGCTATAATCGGTAATTTATTTTGTTTCAGGTATTTTTTGTCAGCTTGTTTAGTCCAAGCATTTTATGCGCTGCTTATTTTGAAAAGTTATAATTGTAGAATGAAATATTGAATTCGTAAAATGGCAAAAATGTAAATATGGATAAGGATTAAAATAATGTACAGAATGTTTGCAACAAACAATTTTTTTAAAAAATACCTGAATTATTTCAAACTTAGCCATAAAAACATTAAAAGTGTACTTCAGTCGTGAGAAAAACATTGCAAGGTAGAAGAGATCGCATTGAACGTAGCGTTAAATTCAACAGTCAGCTCATGTCTAGCCTAAGAAAGTGTGAAATGGAAAAAAAAGCAGAATAGGCCACACCTAACAAAGTAAAAATTTATAAATAAATACAAGTTCTGACCTCCAAAGCTTCCCTAATGATGTCCCTGTTCTTTAAAAGAAATATACAAACATACGATATGAATGTATTTTTTAAAAAAATACTTACTATTAAAACACTGTTACATTGTCCAAGGAAACAAAGGACCAGGAGATTGGACGTGATTGGGAAATAGATTCTGTCTTAATTAAACATGGATTATCAAAGTGTTTGATGTATTATGTGATAACATGACAATTACGCCATTCGATCTACGTAATCCATACAGCACACGTACTTATATGGTGAGCTTTACATCACAAATCCTAATGCTGGCCTCGTATCATCATCAATACTGAAAGTGTATGAAATTACAAAGCGTCATAAAGATGATATTACCGCTTTTCTTGTACTGTGCATTGATACATGTGGTTACTGCGTGTAAGTTTGCTTAAAAGGAGTTTAACTTTATGTTGTTTTTGTTTTATTATTTAAATTCTGTTTGATATTTCAGCCAAATAATTTATTTTATTGAAATAGTTTATTTTTTCAAAAATCATTTTTCATGCAATTTTATAGTAAAAGCCTTATCAAATCTAATAAAAAGCTGGAAATTAAACGTAGAAATTACTTTTTTTTTAATTGAAAAAAAGTCGATGTATATTATTTTCATATTAATAACATTTCTCATTCACTAAAAGTAATACACACGTATTTTAGCTAAATCTATTTTTAAAAATGCTTCAATTAAAAATTGATAAATAAAATATGTGGACAAATGTGGTTCTTCTAAGCTTTGAAACATAAATATTATTATTTTTTTTTAACCATACAGCAAAAACTTTTAAAAGTGCGTATTTAAAATAATTATTTATAGCATCAATAATGTTATTTCCGTAAAAACAACTTAACGATATTTTTTTAGTCCTCTGTGTAATATATTTCGTTAAGCGCATATATAGGGAATTTATTAGGGCTGGTAATGATTTAAAAAAATGTTTTCGATTAAACGAGAAAAAATTTAATCGATTAATTGTTGAATTTTGATTAATTATATTTTGATAACGTATATATAGATCCCGTTAAGTTACGATGCATTATTGTGGAAAAATCGCTTAAGTCGCGGTAATTCCATGGCTCCCTAATTTTTGTGACGTAACTCAGGAAATTCGTTCTGCTATGCAAAAAATAAGGAAGAAAAACCTTTTTGTTTACGTATGCACGTCTAAATAAATAATAATAATACGAGGGAATAGAATTTAAGTAACAAAAAATGTAAATTAATAATAAATTGGGAAAAAAATATTAGAACTATTTTATTAAATTTTAAAAGGTTTTAATACATCAAATTAATTTAATCGATTAAAGATTTAACGATTAATCAATTAATTAATAGTTAATTTCCGAAGCCCTAGAATTTTTATTATTTTTAATAGTCTATGTTTTTTTTAGTTTAGAAGACAGACTCAGACGTTAGTAAGACAATTATACATTTTTGTATCAAAAAAGTAAGAAATTGTAAATTTAAATAAAATTGTATGCAAATAACATTTCCATAAATGGCATCTATTTTCTATTTTTCTTGCCCTAGCACAAAACCTTGTAGCAAGTCCCACTATTATAGACATCGGCTTGACTAAATCCATACAGATAGAATGTAATTCCACAAGGGACAGTACGATTGCTGTAGCTTCAAGTATTCGAATTCTCTTCTCCAACACTACGGTCCAGCCGGTGTTCCGCCAGCTGGGTTTAGTCGATTCAAACTTTGGAATCGATAACTCTTCAGGGGCTGTAGATTCAGGCGAGATCATTGGTAACGGAACGTCTAAACTGAGACTCACGTTGAACTATCCGAACCACGACACAGCTGGTGTGTACAAGTGTGAGGTCAGGGAAAAAAACATAAACGGGGTCCAGAAAATCAAATCACTGACGGTTGAGGTCGGTGCTGTTGTACCTGATCAAGATACGTTCTTAGAATAATTTCAAAAACTCACAGGTGACTTTGAGGATCTGAAGGCCTCTTCGGCTGATGTCTTGCGCGTGCAGTCCAAACTGATCGACAGACTGAACCGAGGAAAATCAAAGTTTTACAGTGTTTCAAATATTTTTCAAGGGCGGCGCTACTACTTGTCGGCATATTCCAACGTTCTGGTGACGGGGGACGCAGAGGCCATGTGTGAAATATTCGGAGGTTACCTTGTTGAGGTAGACAGTGCCGAGGAATATCAGTTCATTGTAACGTTCTTAAGTAACTTCGCAAAAAGCAAATTTGTTCTCACGGGTGGCAGTGACGAGGTGTTGGAGAACAACTTGATCAACGCCTACAGCCAGACGCCGGTGAAGTACATCAACTGGTTGTCCGGGGAGCCCAATGGCGGGCGGGGTGAAAACTGTATCTACTTCTGCAGGGATTGCTGGTGGTTAATGGTTGATGTATCATGCTTCAATGGGTACATTGGTAATACTGTGGGGTATTTGTGTGAGATTCTCGAGTAGGGAATCATATCAGCACGTTGGATTCTGATTGTAAATTTTATCAGAACATATTTGACTACAAAGCTTTTTTTTTGGTTTTTAGGTTTTGGGTGTGGGGGTAAGTTTAACAATATAAAAAAATTATTTCCCTCTTCATTATGTCAATTAAAGTAATGAAATAAAAAACGTAACAAAAACAACGTTTTTTTAGTATAAATTCTTTATATACGAGACATGACTTAAATTACGTTCATTTTAATACGCATTGCGCGACAATCCAAAAAAATCTAGAATAGTATTTATGTCTCGTACAAAATGTTTAATACAATGCGCACCAAGCGAGAGACTGGTATACAAATTTATAGATCGGGAATATATTTTTCAAAAGTATCGTCCATAATATGCACCGCACCGCGCGACAGGAAAATATTAAAAAGTTTATTCAATATAATATGCACCGCGACACTCGAGCACAAACATGATCACGCTACATAGAGAAAAATAGACATTTTCTAAAAATGCATGAATTTAACTACAGTACAGTTGATCGATATGAAATTTTAATAGTTCATTTTATCGTTGGCAGAGTCTTCCTGCAAAATTTCAGCTCGCTAGCATACGGGGAATTGG
>CALYLW010002357.1:0-15000 GCA_944989445.1 Ampullaceana balthica | reverse complement strand
TTGTGACTTAAGAAATCATTCTTTGGATGTATTTTTAAACGAAGACAGAATTGACATTTAAAAAAATTTTTTTAGAATCCATTTGATTGTAACCATCTTGATGAGCCAGTTGCACTACAGTAATTGGAGTTCATGTATTTACAGACTTGCTTCAAGAAAAGCATAGAAAAAGAAACGTTATAGAAGTTAACCGCTGTGTATTGATGTTGAGTTTTTAAAACTGAAGAATTTTGCTGCTGGCAAGTGTTCAGTATTTGGAACACCTTTTGTCTGTGAGCAAATATTTGTAAAAATGAAGTAGGCGTAGTCAACACATCGACTGAGGCCGATTGATCAACATATCAAAGAATTTTTATTTTTTTTGGGGGGGGGTCATTTTCTCAGCCATGAGGCCCACCGTGATAACAGTTTGGTGACCCCCTGACAATTTAAAATGCATGTGACTGTCGTAAACGTCAGTAGAGTTATTTACTACATCATTATACGTTTAGAATGTTTGTTACGTTCTAGTTCTGATATTTGTATGACCAAACAAGACAGGCTCTAACTCAACACCAATCAGGACTATATATAAGTTTAATATTTATCCCTCTACAATTGACGTCTTCTCACAAAAGCATCTATGGTTTAATTTCTGTCGACTGCCTAACCGTCGTCACATTCCCTTATGCGCGTCAGATCCCTTAACACCCCATTACAATAAAAATTGCGTTCAATATAATACGCGCCGTGTGCCAGGCAATCATAAACATTATTTATGGGGAAATCCCCATCAACCTCTAATATTGTCCTCGACATACCCCCCCCCTCTTTTTCCGCTTTTCTTCACTTTAAGATTGATGTCACGGAATTAAATCGATACCTTTAAAATTATTACAAACCCAAAGATTAGATTTTAAAAAATTGTGACGTAAGTGACACTTAAGTTTATCTCAACAATGTAAAATAGCACACAATTTGAAATTTGAGAGAGAGAAAAACACATGTTTACAGCAAGATTGTTAATACTTAAACGAATTAATATTCTCAATACTGAGCTCTCCTGGCTTACACACACATTAATTCTAAATTCTTTTTAAAATTTCATAACCTTTTTCAACAACACTCTCGAGCATCGGAGTCTTTTCATGCAGAACACCTGCTACTCTACATCTTTTTTCGTTATTCTCTGACCTGAATCAGCAACTTTTTTTTTGTTGCTACTATAATAAGCTTACTAGGATTTGCATCAAGTAAACATAATTAATAAGCATGCAAATGTGACTAGTGATAAAACTGATGATGCAAAATAGGGTTACGCATAAGTATTATATACACAATTTTTCAAGAAAACAAAACAAATAACCGTCGAAATTATAATCAATTTTTTTTCATCCTCACAATATTATTAACAAAAGTGTCTGAAAAAAAGCTTGACTTTTAAAAAAAATAATTTTCACACCATAAGATTTTTTAAAATTGGTTTTAGGTTTGGCAACGCATCTAATTTTTTATTTATTAATTTTTTAAAATTTGTTTACATGAGAATCTCTTGAGTTTATTTAACACCTTGGATTTGTACGATTGAAATACGTTTTGAAAACATCATTTATTAGAAATTACTACAAGCAGCACTATTTAAAATGATTACTAACTTTTTAAATTAATTTGTATTAATTTAAATAATTTCAATATTTAACCAATAAAAATTCCACATTAAAAATATATAATTAAAGTTATAGCAAGATTTTAATTTTATTTTTATCCTTTAAGACATGTGTGTACTAAATAGATGAAATAACATTATAAGCTTTTACTTAAAACAACTTTATAATTTTATTTACATGAAAATGAAAATTAAAACAAGTTTAACAAACAGCCAAAAACATTCTCACTCTATTATCTCACACAAATACGATGCGGCAAAATCAGTCACCAACCCCTCATAACATGTATGATCAATCATTTTCCAGCCAGCGTCCCTGTAGAAGTAAAGACAGTTTCCACCACGCCCACTATTAGGTTCAAATGGACCCCAATTTATGTATTTCAATGGTGTCTGGCTATAGATATTGATCCAGTTGTTCTCCAATACCTCATCACTTCCACCAGTAAGTACCACCATATATTGAGTAAAGTTACTCAAGAATGTTGCAATGAACTGATTTTCTCCAGCACTGTCTACCTCTACAAGGTAACCTCCGAATATTTCACACATGGCCTCTGCGTCTGCCGTCACCAGAATGTTTGAATTTGCTGACAGGTAGTAGCGTCGCCCTTGAAAGACATTAGAAACACGGAAGAACTTTGATTTCCCACGGTCAAGTCGTTCGGTCAGATTATACACTATCAGTTCTTGTTTGGCAGAAGCTGCCTTCAGATCTTTCATATCACTGGAAATTTTCTCAAAGGAATTTAAGATAGTTACTTGATTCGGTACTACAGCTGTGACCTCAATAGTATTGGAATTAATTTTCTGAACACCCTCGATGTTTTTCCCTGTGACCTCACATTTGTACACACCAGCTCTGTCTTTTTTCGGATAGTTCCACGTGAGTCTCAGTTTAGACGTTCCGTTACCAACGATCTCGCCTGAATCTACAGCCCCTGAAAAGTTATAAAGTCCAAAGACAGAGTCGACTAAACCCAGCAGACGATACACGGGTTGGTCAGTACTGTTGGAGAAAAGGATTCGTATTTGTGTTGTCAACGTTATTGTGCTGTCCTTGGTTGCAGTACATTCAATCTGCAACTTTTCTACTAAACCGATTTCTAGAACGGATGGGCTCGCCACAAACTGCTGCCCTAGAATCAAATATTTGTAAAAAAAATATATCACTTTTATTGGAACTTTATGTATGAAATTTATTGTTAAAGAAAGCAAGAGAAAAAAAAATTTAAAAAAAAATATATATATATATATATATATATATTTTTTTTTACTTTATTAGATCCCAAAAGTAGTTTGGCTGCTTGATATGAGCAGATGCCTATTTGAAATACTTTGTCTTTGCAAGATGATTATATTTGAAAATACTATATGATGCTCGTTACCATTTTTCATTTAAATCGAGAAAACGCTACATTTTTAAATAATCCGCATTTTAGTATTTATATTTCACTATTAAATTTTATTTAATTGGATGTAACATATTGAGAAATTATGAAAGCCCATTAAAAGCAAACATTTGGGTGTGCTACAAATTTGTCTTCTCAGTTTCGCATTGTGGTATGTTACGATCAAATGTTTTTTGAGCATAACAGTATACTTCAAATTGTTGTTCTTCATACTTCCGATAGGAACACATTTCAAAGATTAAGTTACTCATAAAATATGCTTTTTATAGATACAGTATTTCAGGTTAGTTTAGGAACCAAAAAAATCCAAAAAAAAATAATATTGATGATTGCTTTTGTGTTGAATTTCAAGAAATTTGTTTTTTTGTAATTATTTCTTTTTTCTTTTTTAGTACCAAAGCATGTTTCAATACTTTAAGATAAAGTTTTAAAAATGGTTTATACATATAAAGCGTTCTGGTTTCTTTGTTTCTTAGTAATCGTATTCTTCACATTGATATATCTTTTAAATATTTAAAAAAAACAATCAAATTCACACTACGGAAATAAATGATACCAACCGGCACTTGTTATTGTAATCAGTGTGTACATGAGAAGTCCAACTGACGTCATTTTTAAAGTCTTTCGATACAACAATTTAAAATTGTTCCAATATTTTATTACTATGTTGTCTCAGCTACACTATGTGGGATAATGAGCCCAAAATACATTGTTTTATAATAAAAGAGTAGAACAACAACATCTGCTCAACTGACTGCCACATGGCGCAGTCTTGACACTTCATTTCTTATCTGCTACATCAGATTGGACAGCATAAACAATAATAAATATTCGGTAATTTTATTTACATTTTTATTTGGCTGCGTTATGAAAATGCACAGACCTATGATTTCATAGACAAATTTGTTTTGCTAACAAGCAACATCTTCATAACTGTAGGTATTGTAAAGACAGAAGCTCTCAGGGCAGTGTTCTGATTTAGTGACCAAGAAAATTAGCATTATTTTCCTTGCACATGAGCTTGACTTTTTTGACAAACTAAATATCGTAGCGTAAGTATAAAATAAATTAATTAATTAATTAATGACCATGCTCCAAATAACATACAGTTAAGGACAGAAAAAATATTGAATGAGTGTTATGAGTCAATATAAAATAGTTCTTTGAGAAGGACAATGAAAACAAATATATATTTAAAATTATTCTTGGGCTCAGATAATTTAGAAAGTCCCCAGAATAAACGACAGTAGGAACCATTCCAAATATTTTCCATTTGCAAAAAACTATCGACCCGTGTCAAATGCATCATTTTATTAAAAAGTCATAGTAAAGCTCGTCTTAAAACAATTTTCTTTATATTTCATGACCACGCTCTTCTAAGTCAAAATCAGTCGCCAATGGGCCATCTCCCAGCACAGAGACCTCTTGAAGATGACAAATTACCCCCTGTTCACACTGGACAGTTGTAAAGTCTCCATCTTGGTCCTCTTAGATCTCAGTGCAGCCTTTGATAAAACATCTCAGAACCCTTTAAATTTAATAAAACATCGGGTTCAGTTATAGTTTGGTTTTGATCGAACCTCTCCAATAGATCGCATATAGTCTCGCTGATGGCTGTTTCACTCACGGATCTGACATGGTATATGGAGTGCCACAGGGCTTCGTTTTGAGTCAGGTCCTTTTCATACTGTATACCTGGAAACTTCTTCTACTGCTCAAAAAGCATGCAATTAAAAGCCATTCATTCGCAGGTGATACGCAGCTGTACACACACACACACACACACACACACTCATCCCTCTCTTATTGACCCCACTTTCAAGGCCTGGCAAGCGTGCATTGGTGGTGACGTCATGTTGTGGATGGCATTAAGCAAGCTAAAGCTGAAGGGTGACAAAAGCAAAGCACTCCTCTTTGGCAATAATAAATCAACCAGTACTTTTCTCTTCCTAATTCTATTCAGGTACCCAGTTTTGATAATATATACTTTATATCATCAACTAGGATTCTTGTTTACATTTTTTTTGGTGACAACATGTCTATAAATAACTTTATCAATAACATATATTACTCTGCTTACACCGCCATCCTTCAGATCAACTTAATCAGTTCCTTCAGTTATTGCGAAAAAAACACGTGTCTGTACTCTTTGATCTATTATCCTCTGGGGCTACGCTATTTTTGACGATTTTTAACTCCCCCCCTACCCCCTGTCACAAACTGTCACACATCTTGGACCCCCCCCCTTTTTCTTTAAAGTACGTCACACTTTCGAACAAAAATGTTGTTTTTTATTAACAAAATAATCAAAATTTAATATAAAACAGCGTGACGTCACACATGGCCGGACCCCCCCTTCCCCATGTCACAAACTGTCACACTTTCTTACACCCCCTCTCCCCCTCTGGAGCGTGACGTACTTTATGGACGGCCCCTCTAGTGTTTCTAGGATAAATGATTTAACTAACGGTGTGACTCTTGTAAATTTCGAATATTCTCCGGTAATGAATCAGGCTGCTATTTTTCTAGTTTATCTTTTTTTCTTTGTTGGATTGGAAACATACATAAGATTTATGTTCATGTACAGGACTCACCAAAGTGAGGTAGCATTTTAGTTTTATATTCTTATTACATCTGAAATATTGTATCTTTATTTAGTCTAAGTTTTAACAAAGTTAAAGCATAATTTTGTATTATTATTATTATTATTATTATTATTATTATTATTATTATTATTATTGTATATTTGGTATTACTTTTGGTATTTACGTTGTAAATTTAAAATTGATCTAAGGTTTATTCAACGTGTGATTTTATTCAAGTTGTTTGGTAAATAATCAGGTAGTCAAAAAAAGAATGCATAATAAATGATGTGGTTGGCAAGCGAAGGTGGTGGATAGGGGGCCAAATCTCGAGACAAACAACAGTGCTTCGTAAGTTCACTTTCGTTCTTCCTTCTCAGAATAACATGCATTTCGTAGAGTTGTGATTATTACATCCACTTAGCACGCTGGAGGTTCTGGTTTCAAGCCCCAGATGAAACATCTTTTTTTTTATTTTTAAAAGAAATAGTAAATGTTTGTCCCCGTTCTTTTCACACTTTCTTTGCAAACATGACTTTGCAACATGGCTGTAAACTTTGTTTCTCAACATTGGGATAACTTCAGCGACTTGCTCTCTGTTGTGCTCAGTGACGGAAACGTAGTCATACACTCTCCTCAACAATACGCTCAGTACATGAATAATTCAGGAGTATATGGAGGCGAGGCAGAAATTATCGCGATATTGAAATACATGACGCCAGTATAATCATTTACTTCCGAGAACGTCCTCATACCTCTCCTTGCGTTTACAATCAGGTCAATGTTTGTCAATATACCTTCTCTAAGCGGTTCTTCCGATCAAGGCCATTACGAAGTTCTATTGCCTCTCACACTTGATGACTTTCTGGTGACATCTATTGACAACGTCGTTATGTTCACAAAAATTTCACAGCCACCTTATCACACTGATGTGACGTCACCTTAACACTATCCTGATGAACATGTACAAATGCATTTCAAAACACCCTTCAATGAACGAAAGAAGTCCGCAGAAGATATTCAATCCACCATTCGTTTTAAATCATTCCGACTTTTCTGATTTATTCGTGCTTTCTTTTGTGTCCGTTCTTTCCCCCATTTCTTTGCACTATCTATGAGCAAGTCTGCGGCGTACGCTGCGCTTCGGGCCGTATCTAGTTTAAATTAAATAGCTTAAATATTCAAAGAGAAAAATGACATATGTAAAAGATAAAAAGTTACAACTTTTATTGTCACAAATAAATGTTACTTATTCCTCTATTTCACACATACGCCACAATAAAAGCAGTTACTCCCTTTGAACATTTATAGTCAGCCATTTTATACCCAGCATCCCTCCAAAAGAAGAGACAGTTTTCATCACGTCCGTGTGGCTCACCATTCGCCCATTGGATGTATTTCACTGGTGTCTGGCTGTAGGTATTGATCCAGTTGTTCTCCAATACCTCATCACTTCCACCAGTAAGTACCAGCTGATATTGGGGTAAAGTTACTCAAGAATCTTACAATGAACTGATATTCCTCAGCGCTGTCTATCTCAACAAGGTAACCTCCGAATATTTCACACATGGCCTCTGCGTCTGCGTTCACCAGAACGTTGGTGTCTGCCGATAGGTAGTAGCGCCGCCCTTGAAAGACATTGGAAATACGGAAGAACTTGGATTTTCCCTCTTTCAAGTCGGTCGTCAATTTCAGATGTATCAGCTCTTGTTTGGCAGAGATGCCTTCAGACTTCTCAAATCACTTGACATTTTTTGAATATAATTTAAGATAGTTACTTGATCCGGTACTACAGCAGTGACCTCAACAGTTAGGGACTATTTTCTGGACCCCGTGTATGTTTATTCCCCTGACCTCACATCTGTACACACCAGCTCTGTCCTGTTCGGATAGTTCCACGTGAGTCTCAGTTTAGACGTTCCGTTACCAACGATCTCGCCTGAATCTACAGCCCCTGAAGAGTTATAGAAGCCCAAGAAAGAGTCGACGATTCCAAGCTGGAGAAACACAAGTTGAACCGTGTTGTTTGAGAAGAGAATTCGAATTTGTGTTGTCAACACGATTGTGCTGTCATTGTGTGCGGTACATTAAATCTCTAACTTTTTCGACAAGCCGACTTCTAAAACGCTTGGACTGGCTAAAAATTGTAGTCCTGGAATAGAAATTAATGTTTTTTAACACCTATTAAAAAACACTATTTAAAGCATATCTAGAAAAATTTTAAAAATTGATTTAAAAGTCTCATGGTAAGTTATGGTACACAAAAAAAGCGAAAATGATTTTTACATTAAATTAAGTTAATAGCCTTAAAACATTAATACTAGCTGCACTAGGATCTTGGCCTTTACGAGAAAAGGGCTTCTTTAATAAAAAGGATATGAGATTTACAAATGTTTACGTAAAATTGTTTATGTTACTAAGCAACATATTGTAATGTTGGACCTTACCCATAATGAAATGTGCTTATTTTTTTTATTTAAAAAAGACTTATCTAATTCAAGTATAAATTACCTATAATTATTCAATAATTCAAAATTGTAAAATATATACATTTAAATTTTAATTTTTAGTAATGTTCATTTTATTTTAATAATTTATTTTTTATTTTTTAATTATTTTTTTTGGCGGGGCGGGTTTAAGCATCAACGCTATTTCACTTATTTTAAAAAGTACTTAATTTTAATTATATTATCTAACTTTTGAAAAATTTGTTTAGTATTTTTATTTCTCCTTCAGTCGACACACACACATATATATATATATATATATATATATAATATATATATATATATATATATATATATATATATATATATATATATATATATATATATATATATATATATTTACAACGGAAAACTAACTCGAAAACTCTATGAAAAAATAATACAAACCTGCGCTGACTAGTGGCAGCAATGTACAGGACAAAATTCCGAATAATGTCATTCTTCTTCTTTTGATTCAGTTCTTGAAAATACTTTTCAAATTTTTTTTTCGTTATGCTTACTTCACTTTATTATCTGTCAACAATAGCTGCAATGTTTTTGTAGATCTACCATCGTACAGGCCATTTTATCTGACCAACGGATTTCCACGTTACATAGTCGGCGTACTTCTTTTCGTTTATGGTGTCTCGGATATGACAACAACATCATATGTTTAAAACAAGTAAACGTTCAGAGCTGATTTATTATTTGCACCTATTACCCACTGCACAGTTTGATTTTAAAAAAAAATAAAACAAGTGTTTTTTTATGATGTGCAATCTATTTAGTAGCAAAGTGTCAAAGAAAAGTCCAGCAATAATGAACTCGTGTCCGTAGTGATACTTAAACTTGCGTAAACTACGGGATACAATCAATGGAAATGTCCTACTTTTTTCCCAGCTGTGGTATCTTTATTGCAGATTGTAAAATTTTTGAACAACTCTGACACTTGTAAATATAATACTCTATGTACCTGTTCCACAAAAAAAAACTATTAAAATTTGTAGAAAAAAAAATTAGGATTTGCACTGTTGTTGTTGTTGTTCGTCCGCCGTAGTCGACGAGGACCACTCTCATCGTACTAGTCCAGTGCAGCCACGCGTGTCCTCTGGTAGCTAATTAGCCATATTCTTCCACGAAAGTCGCATGTCCGCATGTCGGGCAAGAGATGGATGGGATGCAATCAGGAGGGTTTGAGCTCGATCCTTCCTGTCCAGATTTTGGACTGTTGTCCGTTTTCTCACAGACTGCTGCGCCGCTCCGTATCATAAAGGGCCAGGCTCGGTCACTAGCTCCTGTCTCCCAGGAGTCACGCCAAATGTCATAGGCCTTTAGAGCTGTTTTAAGCGTATCCTTGTAGCTCTTTCGTGGACCTCCACTTGCTCTATGCCCATCGGTAACCTATCGATAGAAAAGCCTCTTGGGGAGCCGCTGGTCCGCATACGCACTAGTTTGCACTGCATGAGGCTTGTGTAGATGATGGGGAGTCTTGTCCTGACTAGTATTTCTTTGTCTGGAACTTTCTGTGCCATTTTATGTTGAGAATTGTTCTAAGGCTTTTGGTGTGAAAGTGGTTCAGCAACCTAGCATGGCGTTGGTATACCGTCCTTGTTTCGAATACGCATAGTAAAGAGGGGAGCACTACAGCTCTGTATACTTTTGGTTTGGTTTGAATGGTGATTCACCTCTATTCCGGACACTGTCTCCCAAATGGATTGCACTACTACATAAACAATATTTAGGGAATTAAATAACTGCACACGCACACGTGAAAATAATTTCACACAAGATAATAAGAAAAGTAGTAATGAAATTAATTAGTTATAGGAGAATTTGCATAAGTCTTTCCAAATGAATTTTTTTTTAAAAACAACATAATCTCACAATGTTACTTCTATAAGTAGGAACAAAATTGATTTTAACTTGTAAAAGAGGTAACAATGAAAAATATTTTAAATATCGTTATTGGTCTTTTTAAAAAAAAGACAATATTCAAATTTTTTTCTCTAATTTTTTTTTAACGAAAAATAACCGCAACATTGTTTTTTTCTCATAAAATTTGATAATTGTTAACTATCTGCAACTAAAAAAAAACTAAAATTTTAGGGCAGCTCTAAAATGCAATCTATGATTTAATAAAAAAAAACAAATGATTTATTTTTAAATTATCTTTTCGTTTTCTTTTCCTTGTGCAAGCTTTTTTCTTTTTTAACATTAATACGTTATTTGTTAGATGATCAATAACACATTCATAAATCAACTTTCACAATTTTAAAAGTGACTTATAAACTACAAAGGTTTCTTATAATACTGCAATAAGAAATTCTTTTTGAAAAGATGTGTACTTAAATACGTATTAAACCATATTTATTAACACATTGGCATTATGTACATTTTTGACGTCTTTATTGTTTTCCACCAAATATATATATGTATATGTACATATATATGTATTAACGAAATGAATTGGTGAGTGTATGAGTTAAAATTTCAAATATACTGTATGTGCAACTTATTGTGATAAGTAATATTTTGTTTAAAGGTATAATTCTTTAAAGTAAAAGTATAAAAAACAAATTAGGATATTTTATATTAAATAACACATTTCATAAAAAACGCGAATTATGATAACACACAAAAATAAAACTGAATTTTTAAGACATAAATATTTTCGTTTTTCAATTAGCCGTGCAACAAAAGACTCAATATATTTGCAAAATATTCATTCACTTTCATCCAATTAAAAAGTGCCGAAGAAATATCAAATCACTTATATTTAATCATCAGAACATGTTAACACCAACCCTTACTCTGATATCCCACACAAATTCCCCACAGTTTTACCAGCAAACCCATTAAAACATACAACATCGATCATTAACCACCAGAAATCCACGCAGAAGTAGAGGCATTTTTCACCCCGCCCGCCATTGGGCTCCCTGGACTTCCATTTGATGTACTTGACCGGCGTCTGGCTGTAGGCGTTGACTTTTGTAAAAAAACCTTTTTTATTTTGTTCTTTTTCGTTTTTACTTTGGGGCCGTCCATAAAGTAAGTCACGCTATTTTTGACAATTTTTTACTCCCCCCTCCCCCTGTCACAAACTGTCTGGTCACACTTTTGAACAAAAATGTTGTTTTTGATTAACAAAATAATTAAAATTTAACATAAAACACCGTGACGTCACACATGGCCGGACCCCTCCCTTCCCCATGTCACAAACTGTCACACTTTCTTACACCCCCTCTTCCCCTCTGGAGCGTGACGTACTTTATGGACGGCCCCTTTCAAGCTCGTTAATAGATATGATAAGCTCACTTACAATACATTTTCATTTCAAAAACAAAAATTAAGTTGACTATTACTATACAAAAAAAATTAGTTGCTTGGTATTCATTTTCAAAATTAATTCTGATACGAGTGTAGCATAAGGATGTGTGCTGTAAAACTCACAACGTTGGACGTATGCGGTAATTACTTCTTAATATTGAATGGCTTACTTGACATGTTGTCACAAAATAGGTGAAACTCGTTTGAAATCCATGTTTAATCCATAAAATCAATGTTTAATCCATGAAATCCATGTTTAATCCATGTTTAATCCATGAAATCCATTTTTAATCCATGAAATCCATGTTTAATCCATGAAATCCATGTTTAATCCATAAAATACATGTTTAATCAATGAATCCATGAAATCCACGTTTAAACCATGACATCCATCTTGAATCCATGAAATGTATGTTTATTTAAGACAAAAATTATACTTTCACAATCGTTGCTCTGATCCAATTTTCCCTTGGACAATGTTAAATGGCTTAAATATTAAGGAATATCTATTTGTTAAAAAAAATTCATGCATGTTGTATGTTTCTATGTGCCTATACATGAACAACATTCTGAAGTCTTTTTAGGACTGACCTTTTCAAACTGATAAATTGTTTGCTTTATAAGGTCGGACCTCTTCTGACTTTAGCAATTCACGCTTTGTTTGGTCAGACAAATTATTATTGACTTTAGCGCTTTCTATGGTAAAGTTGCAACGATTTACTCATAACTGCAATGTATAAAAGTCGAATAGATCCTCGATGAGTCGATCACTATACACAAGCATTACAAAATTTCCTGTTTCAACAAGTTTAGAGACTTTGTTTCGAGAGTTTCAACTTAAAATTGTTTCAAAGCGATTGAACTCTTCTAACATATTTTAAAATTCATATTTATGTAAGAACATTGCTATGGATTTCTACAATAATTACTTTGTAAATAAGATGTTTGCTGCATGTTGGACGTAAGAGTCGTGTAAGTACAATATCATTTTTCAGCCTCCCGGTAATATGAAGTTTGGTCGAGTGGCAGCGCGCTCGACTGGCGTACCAATGGTCACGGGTTCGAATCCATGTGAAGGCAAGGATTTGTTGTCTTGACTTATCTATACAGACGCTCATTCTATACAGAAGATTAATGCGTTCACAGCCGCCTTTATTTCCCTAACTAATATTAGGTACCCATTCGGAGCTGAGTGGACTCAGTGTCGGAACATGGGGTCTTTGACTAATATAAGTTTACTACACTGATCACGGGCTTCATTAAGTAACTAGTGTATCACCCGGCAAAAATGACGGGAGTTTTCAAAATACATACACATCAGATTAAAAAGAAACGTATTACAGATCTTGCATTTATTTTATTTATTTTTATTAGATTCATTTATTATTATCATATTGAACAATTTTATGCGGAACGTTCGAAAAGTGTTATTGTTGGTGCAGTAATTTGGTGCGCTGCTTTCTAAAATTAGTAGCACTATAAAACAAAATCGATCGCAGCGCCACCTAACAGCTTTACATCCATTCGCAGCGCCACCTAACAGCATTACATTACGACCATACAGCCAACGGGAATTATGTATATTGATAAGCTACCATGCCATAGGATTCGTGATTACATAGTAGAAATCTTTTAATAGAGATATACGGGTATTCTGACAGGAACTATCTCATCTAATGTTGTTGTTCAATTTTTTAAAATTTATTTTAAATTCTACTTTCCATGGATATAACTCATTGGATTTGACCTAGGCCAACATTATTTACCATCACATTACACTGAAACATTTTAAAGTGTAGTTACTGCTCTATTTATGGTAAAAATAAAATTTTGCTTAAACTTTGTAATGTAAAAAGTGGTAACATCCTTTATTGCGATATGAATTTCTAAGTTTGAGTAATGGCAAATAAAGCAAAACTTACTGTCTTCTCATTACCTTTGTATTTATATAATCCAAATATGACCACATAATTTATGCATCTTCACTGCATACGATCTTGAATTATTCTTTTAATTATTAGTTTCAATGACATTTTTGCTAGTAATTGATTAGTTTTTATGAAAAGATGTTTGTTATATGTGTGTAGCTGGAAGTATAGCAACGTTATACGAAAATAACATTACTTATAAATAAAATTGTGAAAAGTTAGTAGTTGTGTTATTTATTTGCTCAAATCTGAATGATCTTTAATTAGCCTCTTAACAGGTCATTTTCATTAGTTTAGTGTTTAGAGGTACTTGAATATTTTAATTTAACACTGAATTAAAACGTTTGTTACAAATGTTGAATATTGTATCGAGAGCGTTTGCATTGTTGAAATTACAAATGAATAATTAATTTTGAACTTATCTAAGATGATCCAATCGCTTAGGGCTTAGAGAGTCAAAGATAGTCATAACCATTAGCGATGCCAGTTTTAAATTGTGTGTAACTGTTATTCGCCCTAGTCTAGGGGCACAAACTTCTATGTGAAAATGTCTTGAAGCCTAGTTTCTTCAAGTATTCATATGTGTATTTCATCAAAATAAAAATATTGATATCAAATTGGTACTTGCATTTAGAAAATGATATCTCAATAACCGATATTTTTCTTTCTAAACAGGTTATCGTAAATATTAAGTAATAACATTTAATTGCTCCCTATGTTCTTACAAATGTCCTCTAAGTGTATAATATCTCGCCTCAATCACACAATGAAAAAAAACACCTTATCTACATCATTTCAAATTTCAGATAAATAGAAGTAAAAAAAAGATTTTTAAAAACCACATTTTTATAAGCGGACTAAAAAGAAGAAAATAAATTTTTAAAATTTAAAATTTAAAGCAAGTACTATGGTGTAATATGACTAACAACTAACAACGTGGGGCGGGCTCTTCTCAGGCTTAGCTAATTCAATTCATTCATTTTCTAACTCGTCATTTGTAAACCCTAATCATTTTAGCCAAACGCCTTAAAAGCGCCCGCCCACGTTTTTAGTCATATTACATCATAGTACTTATTGTCAATTTTAATTTTTAAAAATTTATTTTCTTCTTTTTAGTCCGCTTATAAAAACATGGTTTTTATAATTCTTTTTTTTTACTTCTATTTATTTTATTCTTTTTAGTCTAAGTGTATGCTATGGTGAGTTTTGAAGTATTGATTATATTCAAATATAATACAATATAATACGCATTTCCCGACAAACATTTACAGACTGGAAATGACTGATCTCCCCTTCATGTTAAACATGGTTGATGTGTTCGGGGTTGGTGTGAACTCGGCACGTGAATGTAATGTAAACAAGGGCAGACGGATAATACATAGGTTTATTTATAGATAAACTAAAAAGTTCAATAATTTAATAACGGTACATGCGATCGATCTAAAATTTTGATACAATGCATTGTCACCCAATATCTATCTGTTGTAAAATTTTGAGATCTCTAGCACTATTAAAAGTGGTTTTATTTTACGTTGGCAGATTTGAAAAAGTGTGGACAAACACACAAACAGGAACGAAAGTGAGTTAATAAAAACGTGGTAATAAACATGAGTAAAA